>JANHGN010015929.1:1838-32038 GCA_024605025.1 Megaceryle maxima
TGTTACATTGGATTTGTTTTTTTGTTTGTTTGTTTGTTTCCTTTAAAGACATATATAATCTCATATAACATATCTCATATACTTTTACTTGGACAGAATAATGGACTGCTATTAGTTGAAATGTTGAATTATAAATTTTCTTCTTCAATTCTTGGAAAAAAAAAAATTCACTGCAAATCCTGCTGATGCAAGAAGCCAGATGTTTCATCACTTCTAATTCATAGCAAAATCATTATGGAATGTTTCATGTAGTTCCTATTGGCAAGAAAACTAATTTTACATAAACAAGCAGAGCGCCTGCTGTGCAAGAAGTCTGGTTTTAAAACCTAGCTAGCAATATCATAGTATTAGCAGTAAAATGCTGTTTTAAACAGCAACAAAAATACAAGATTCTTTCAGATGGTTTAGATAATAGTTACTGTAATTTAAAATAAGGTTTTTTTAAAAAATGCATTATTTTAAGGAAACTATAATTGTAGATTAATTTGCCAATTTGAAAACATCTCATTGGGAATAATGACCATGAAGATCATATGCATTCGAAACATCTCAGGTCAAGTATTCTTGATATGCAGAAAAAGTTACCAAAAGCAATAGTGAAATTATTTGTGCACCTGCAGCAGGTTTGACTTGTCCTTTCCATTTTATTTTTTTTTCCCCTTAGAAGGCTTCTAAGTCAGTCATTTTAATTAACTTGTGGATTAAACATGGTGTACACATCTGTGGCCTGGGAGCAATTTCATATTAAGAAAACAGGCCTGCTGTTTTGGAGCTAAAATCCATAGCATACCACACTTGTTTTGCCAGTCAGTCATGTACATTTATGAATGCATATGGAACTGTAGATTCATAAGTATCTTAATAGACTACAGAAGCAAGACTTGTTTCATAGACTGCAAGGACATTTCACCCTGGTAACAAATATATTCTCAAAAATATTTTTCAGATGTGTAACACACAAGATATGTTTTTTTAAATAAGTTTTTATTATACATTTAGATAATAGGCCATGGTTAAGATGAAAGGGCTATTGGAATTTATGGTGTTAACTCTCCTGTATCTTCCATTATGATTATTTCTGCTTTTTCACATGCTCTAAGACTCTTCTCTGAAATGTTACTTAGTGCTTCTTTCATGGAAATCAGTGGAAATTGTAGACACTGCCTGTACCCTAAGATTTAGTTTTAAATGGCCTCATAAAAACACTCTCCTTTGGATACTAATTTACTGACTGTACCTAAATAACACATGAATAGGAAAGACATTGGCACTGGAAGCACTGAGTGCTCTCATAACATATTCTTGAAGTTCCACTTTGGAGTTAAGAGTGCTCATGAGTTTGTATCATCAATCCTGAAATCAAGAAAATCTTTGCTCCTGTAATTAAAGCTAATGACACATAATCAGTTGCTGTTGATGTAAAATGAAGTATTGTTATTCTGGAATTGTACCTCCTAAATGTATCCTACAAAACAGTTAAGTCATAAACATTTCTCCTGAAACCTTTGTGGAATTGCTTTACTGCTGAAACATCAAATGCTCTCTCCCTTCTCATTAACACAGAGAAAATTCCAAATTTGTGTGTTTTGGTGAGTTTCACTTCAAATAATCCGAGTATTTTTCCACAACTCTGCGACATGTTTTAGTATGATATCATTCATGCTGCTTTGATACCTACCTTCCATACAAACAGGGAGGAAATGGAGCCCTATTTGGTTCATCTACAACTTTGAGACAAGAGAGTAAGAGACAGGACTGTCCTCATTATTAGCACGTTTTTTATGTGATTTGTAGTATCAAGTGTTATACACTTGCCTTTGGAACAGTCAGTTCCAGGATAAAACATAAGAGGGTTCTGGCATTAAAAGTAGATTATACATTAATAAGTTAACACCTTATACTAAAAAATCCCTCCAGACTTTTTTCTTTTTGCAAGTGATGTGTGTAGCCTGGGTAAGATATAGTCATTTGTTTTATACAGATAGTAAAAAGTCAGAATGGGGCATTTACCCATCAAGAGATCTTGGTCTTCTCTGGTCATCATTTAAGTGGTTCTGTATTTTATTTTTTTTCTTGATAGTTCCCTAATACCCCAAGTATTCTCATAATTTTTGCATTCCAGTATTTCCCTTTATTTCAAAGAATAATCTAAAATCCAAAGTAACCTTGCTAGTTATTCAGTCTTTATTATGAGCATTTAAGTTGTAGCCAGAAAGCTGCTGAACTGGTAATGTAAACTTAAATTTGAATTTTAAGAAGATGAATGTAAGACAAATTCCTTACCAAGATTTAATACCCCTTAAAATGTACACTTTCTGAAATGCAGTTCAGGTCCCATGGCCCTTTAACAACTTGTCTCTGTAGCCTCTGATACTAAATTGCTTTGGCCTTTATATGTCCTCATAGTGTGATAGCATATCTTCTACCCAGTTAAATTGCCATAAACTCCTGTAATGCTTGATAAAATAGAAACCAGAAAAACTGAAATAAAACCTACTATCTTGTTTGTAGAGGAGTTGCAAACACTTGTGCCTTGTTCTGAAACCTAGAAGTGCAGAAGACTCTAAGAGATGTCTCCAGAAACATGAAATTTGTTGTGAGAGTTTTAAAAGCAAGGGGTACAAAAAACAAGTGTGAAAGTCATGTTTAATTTCTTTTTTTTTCTTAAGGCACCAGAAAAATACTTATTTACATTTCTTATGAACTTCTTCAGTGATAGAAAAATTCATGTCAACCATCCCAATCATCATGTATTTCTCAGGCTTATTTAAAAATAACTTCGTTCTTTAGATTTTTACAATAAAAATGAAGATATTTATATACTTATTTTTTCCCCAAATGAAAAAAAAAATACATTTGAATAGAAAATATGTGACAGGAAATTATTATTTGCACCATGCTGAATACAAGAGAGAAGATGTCTGTGTGTGGGTTGCAAGTTAAAACAGTTATGAAAGGAGTTCTACAAATAGAAATAAAACCAGCATAGTATCACAGAAAGTATAAGGTTACTGTCTCTTAATGATGTGGGGGAACTGAGATGATGAAGCTCTTACAAGCAAAATGAGAGAATGCAGGACAAGAGCAAAGCAAATGTGCTGTGCTGTGAGGCCATTCCTCCAAAGGGAAGGAGGAAACACGTTCATGCCCTTCTCTCCACCTGCTAGATTCCCCAGAAGGAGCAAAAAAACATGCCATATGGTAATGCAGGAGGTGCTGTCTGAAGAGGGGAAATACTCTGCTACTGAGAGTGCTTTGTGTGGCTTTGTAAAATGATAAGACACAATATTGTAAAGCTATGACAAGTCCTGTAGACTGTTCAACTATTTATCCAGAATGTGAGATCTCTCCTTATCCCATTTCCTCACAAGTATCCATGGCTGTCCACTTCCTGATAATTTCTTCTGGGGAGGGGAGGCACAGAGTTTCGTCTGCCTTAAACAGTGCTAGGACCATTTTAGTGCCTTGACATGCCTATGACATACCCAACATGGAAATATCATACACACATTTCCAAAAAAGTATGGAGCAATATTCAAATATTGGAAGGAAGTAAATGACAGCTGCAGTGAATGCCACACAATCCATACTGAGGTACTGTCGAAAACAAGCTGTGGAAAATGCAAGATGGTAGAAGCTTGGAAATTCAAAGTTAACATGCTCAGTCTACCCTTAAGTTACTTGCTGCTTAAATAATCATAGTATCATTACTGTTCAAAGTGCCATGGGCAAATTCAATAAGTCAAAGTCACACAAAAGCTTTGAAAAAATCTAATCAGTCCAAGGCCTCCACTTTAACATTTCCACTACATGGCCTCAAATGTAAATTATTTCCCTTCTTTGAGGTAATATTCACTTCTGCTTTCGTCGTATAAAGCCTAAGGGGCAGGAAAAAGAAGAAACTGTATTATTTGAAATGCAGACTAATAAAGTATATGGCTTTAAGAGCTTGACAGCCTAAGTCACAACACAGGCAGAGAAGAGGAGAGGGAGAAAAAAAAAAGGTGAAGATGTATAGCAGACCTTCGTGGGAAACGTACATTGTGAATAAGTGGGAGTAAAGCAAAGGAAAATAGAAATCCAATTTCTGCTTGAGGTGGCTGGTGAATTTAAATCATGTGTCTCTAAAGAGGAGTTTTAAAAAAATATTATTTTTATTTTGCAATTTATGTATCATTAATCTCTGAGCTGACATTCGGTTTCTAGGCAATAGCTTTGGAAATTGGAGTATTATAAGAAAAGCCAAGTTCAGATATTTTTACTAAAAATATATTTAAATGCTTCATTGTGTTTCCTTATAGAAATATAAGTCTCATCAAGAAATTTGACTGATGACATAAAATGAAAAGAAAAATTCTTCTGGAAGACGAGGATTTGAGTTCAGCAGATCTGCTGAATATGAATGAAGGACGGAATCACCATTTTCTTTGTAACAAGGACAACTTAAAGCTTTGTTGAGGATTTAATTCTCACTAAACTTGATCTTCTCCCTGAAGGAAAAAACAAGTTTATATGACTCTGATAAATTGTCCCTGAAGACTACAGGCAGAATGCAGAGGTTTGGTTAAGTCTACAGAATGGTTTCCTTTGCTGTTTGTCTCTGAGATCGTTCTACCCTGAAAACCCTGAACTCTCATTAGCAGTAGTTACTGGCCTACTCAAAAGCTTTCCTTCAGATTTAACTTCTTCCATGACACAGACTAGGTATTGATAGACTGGTAGCAGGGTGACTGTATTAAACATCTTCCCTGTTCTTAAAAATGTTTTCCTCCAATACTCATTAACCTGCCTATTTTTAATTAAAATAATGAGACCTCATTCACCATCAAATAACATATCATGGTGTTTAAAATGGAGATGAAATCTAGAAATTGAGAGACAGCAGACAGTTCTTGGGTGAGAAAACTGAGCAGCTAAAGCTGTGTAAAACAGAGGTAAACAAATGTCTGTGTTTCAAACAATTATTTTGCTTCTGCCTGAGGGAAAGTGATGCAACCCAGAAAGAGAGACGGCAAAATATAACTATTTGTGAATTTGGTGGGGTTCTTTTCTGTGAACATTGCCAGGAGAGAAGTACTAGAATTATTTATTAACAAATAATTAACAGAGGAAAACGTTTTGCATTGACCAGGAGTCATATGCAGGACTGTTATTTATCAATTGCTGCTACACCAGTGATCTGTCAACACCAGTGGCTATAATAAGCTATTGTCTGTTAAGTGTGAGCATTCACATCCAAACTCAGAAATGCCAAATTTACATCAGGCTTATACCCAGGCAACCTTGAGACAAGATTTAGGGCCTGCTAGAGGGAAAGGGTTCTTAGATGCATTTGTTAGAGCAATGGCAGAAAGCACACTTTATGCTTTGAACACTTGTGGTGGTAGTATGCTTGTGTGGTCAAAATAAGCATATTTCAGTCTACCTACAAACCCTCTAAGAACAAAAAGAGCAATACAGAGAAAAAAATATGAAAAGCAAATATTCTTGAACAGGTAGATTAGAAAGTTCTAGTTGCAGGTTTTCTAGTTAGAAAATACTGACACGCTCACAAAAAAAATTAGGAGTTGAAGGAAGGATTATTTTGTAAAACAATATAGTTTCTGGAATGCAGGGTACCTGCAAGGCCCACAGTAATCACATATGAAGAGGACAAATGTGAAAATATTTTCTATTTTAACATTTGTTGCTGTTGATTTTGCCCTTGGTGAGGCTCTTACCTGAAATATGGAATTTACAGGCACAGCTGGCATTTAGGAAGCTAAGAACTCTTTATTTTCTCTCCTCTGGCTTTCCTCCTTCTGGTGAGGTTTTCAGTGCTGGCTAGTGTTAGAGTTGTGCTACAGAATTTCTGAATCAAGAGTCAGATGCAAGATAGCAGTACTTAACGTGTGTTGTGATCTGCTCTGTCTTTGCTGCTTTCACTAGAAATTATGATTATTTTTCTTTCCAATTTTCCTTGCTTTTGAGTTCTCCACTTGGGTTTTACTGACTCAGCTTTAATTCTGCACCCACTTCTTTCCCTTGTCTCATGTGTTCTTTCTTTCCTCTTTGGGGACTATTCTTCAGCTCTGTGAATACTTTACTACTCTTTACCCATCTTTGTTTTCCACACTGCTTGTCTCCTGTCTGGAGGAGTATTTCAGTATGAAAGAAAGTCATCAAGTCCTTTTCCAAGTCCTACAAATTCCTTGTCTGCCTTCACCAGACCTGTCACGTTTTATAGATTAAGAATATGATTCTCATATAATTTACATGTATTTTGCATAAAATTACACTTTTACATATAATTTGCTATATCAAGTATGATCTCCTATGCCTTTAGTTTTGTGTCCAAAGGCTTATTACATGAAAAGGATACCCCCAATGCCATTCATGGTTCAGAATACCATTATCACACTCCCTATTGGCAGTGGTTCCTCTGTTGTAGGAGAGCTAAAATCAGTAATGACACTTCACTTCTCAGTAGTACTTGACTGCTGGGATGAAACTTCATAACAAAGATCTTCTGTTATAGAATTTACTTGCACTACAGATCTGGGTAAACAAGAGATTTGCAACCCTGCTGTCATGCAGGAAATCTTGTTGTTATTAATAATTATTTTTTAAAATTTTATTCTGTTCTTCATGTTTTATTTCAATAAATTCCAGGAAGAAAATGAGTGCTCTGATGCCCAGCTAGCTAGAAAAAAGTGTCACTGACATCAGTGGAGTCTGTGCCAGCCCATAGCTGGCCATGATAAATTAGAGCAAGATGAAGCTTCGGGTATTTGACTTTATCCTCTGCCCCTTTTCCATCAGAAAAGGCATAACAGTGCATAGATGTATACTAAGAATTAAGGGGTGTAAATGATAGCAGCCAGTGACTTTTGGTCCATCTAGGTGGCAACAAAGCTGCAAGATGTTTAGATCAATAAAAACAATCAATTAAAGGAGTAAGATATCACAGATGGCTAGATCAATTAAAGGCAATCAATTAAATAGCTAAGAGATCACAGATGGGTGGGTAAATTAATGGTGCAAATAAATCAAATACTCAGGATGCTCGGGAGGAATATAACCTGAGATGATAATCATGGGGTGAGTGTCAGTGGGTGTAGTGTTTAGAGTGATGGCTGTGTGAAATCTGGCACATTTTTGAGTGTGTGATGGTCTCTGCTCTACTCGGCAGAGTTATTACTTCCACACTTTTGCCATGCTATCTTTCAGCTCCCCTGCTAGTCTTAGAGGGGTTGCTGTTGATTTTTGCCCTTGGTGAGGGTTTAACTTTGAAAACCTGTAGATACAGGGAACCTGAAAATCAGTCTGCAAAGGCCATGTGATTTCTTAATGAATGGTAGATTGAAAGTTTAGCAAAAAGAAGCTTATCTTGTAAATTCCCCTGCAAGTGAATCTAATGAATCAAGTGGAATTGTCTGCTTACACTGTAAATCTACAGACTGGCTTTGTTTGTGCATAGGGGTGTGTTTATATACAGATAACTCTGAAATGCAAAACCTTTGTCTGGCTTAAATGAAGGAGATGGTGCCCCTCTGTAGTCACTCTCCCACATAATTCAGCTCATAATTCATCATGCTGGTGTAGAGGTCATAGCTCTACACAACCAACAACTGTAAAGGGAAAAGTATTGTTTGGTCTTTATTTTTGAAGGACTTGTCTCTTTTACAATTATTTTGTTCCCTTCTTCAAATAAAATCCTACCAGTATGACTCCAAATGTAACTTTTAGAGTATCCTCAGTTTCTGAATCTGTTTTTATATTTCCTGTTTTTCTTTAAAATACCTGGGTAGCATTGTAACTTTGCATGTTAATGTTTAGTCTTGGGCAAATGTGCTTGTACTTTTAAAAACAGATAAGCACAGCAATAGTATGATCCATTTGTTTCCAGCTGGTTTGCAGGATGATGTGATTTGAGAGCCCTGATATAATGACTTTTGTATTTCTAATACCAGAATATTAAGAAATGGACAATTGCTAGGAAAGAGTGACTTTTAAAATGACTAGTAATTCTGTGACAGCAAACTTAAATAATCTGATGTCTGTAAATATGGACAGTGGGAAGTGAAAAATAAAATGACCAATGGTGGCAAACTGAGTGGGAAATGAGGATTTTTTCAAGATAGAATGAGGAAGTTTAGAGCATTTTGTGCAGAGGGGTGGAGATCTTTCAACATTGATTTTAAATAATCTCCCTACTCTGAGAAAAAGACATCATATATTTAAACTGTCTTCATATACATTGATTTCTGCATTTTTCCTTGAAAAATTCTGGGCTTACAATAGTGATGTTTAGCATTGTATAAAGTAGAATGGAAGCATATTAATTACACTCAGCCTTGTGGCCCTAGTTTTCAAGAAGGGGATAATTTTTATCATAATTTTTTTCCCCATTCAGGTGAACAGGACCTTTCCCTATACTGGGGTATTTGTATACTATTTTAATACAAGACAAATCAAATGAGATGGAGGACGAACATATTGCCCTGTTGAATCTAAAAGTTCAGAAGTGATAACAGTTTGTGCTTGCTCTCATTTCCTCTTACATTCACTGAAGAAATGCTTCTGTGAAACAGCTCTCTACATTTCTTCTACCTATCTATATCTACTATAAGAATTATTTTCTGGATACTGCTTAAAAATAATAACTAAGACAGAAAGACCTTTTGCAGTCCTGCTCTGTACTTGTCCAGTCTGTCTTTTTTTGCCATCTATTTAACAATAGCTATATAGCCTTGACATTTTCAAAGCTTTATACAAGCACAAACTAATTAATCTAATTTAGTTTGCCTCTGAGGTAGGTGAGTCAGTATTCTCTCTTCTTTCACAGATATTACAGTCAGAGAAGAGGAAATAAGTGAATAGCCTGAAGTCCTACAGAAAATTGGTCTCAAATCCAACATTCTAACTTGGGTCCTCTTGGAAGAGAAGGTGCTTAACCCTGGAATGTTTCCACTTTCCCATGGAAACTCTGCATGATGTGTTCTATTTGCATTATTGACTGAGATGAGTAATCTGTCCAGAGAGAGAAGTTGCACAGCTGTTTGTCTACAGTACCTTTTATGCACTTTTGAAGGGGCGCCAAAGGTTATAGTGGTATGAATACCCACTTATGATGATGCATTTGTACACTTGGTGTTATCTCTTGCTTGTGTACAGAATTTAAACCAAAGTCTGCACTGTCCTCATTCCAGAATACTGGGAGATAAAGGGAAGCCCAAATCACCAGCTGCTGCTTCTCTTGTCATTATCTTGCAAACAATAAAGAAATTATGCTCACACTGGTTGCTTTAATTGTACATATTCTTCTCTGCAGACAAAGCAGTATCTCCTGATTTGCTAACATGATGCATTACACATCACATGAAATACTTAAGGAATACATACCCATAAGATCACACTTGCTCTGTCTCATGCTGTCTCCATTTAAAAGGAGAAGATTCACTTTCTGACTCTGCCAATGTCCAGTCTGTTTCCATAATGACTGTGCTGTAGAGAATTCTGACAGAATCATTAAATACACTTGAATCAATAAAAGAATACTGCTAGTATCTCACGTTTCCCTTGAATGATAGTGGTATAACATGTGCACTGCTGAAAAACTATTTAAGGCTTTTTCATTTGAGAATAGAGAAACTCAACTTGTTTAGAGGTCAGGCTTGTTTTTCAGACGTAGAATGTCTGAACAGAAAAGCTCCAGTCCTATATTCTGTATTCTTATATTATTTTTGGCTAGGATTAAATATATCTATTGCTATTGGGAAAAGGTGAGGATCACTCCATCACTTCTATAGTGGCATTATGCCAATAATTCAAGATAGATTTTTTGAAACTTGGCAACAGTGGTCAGGCTCTGACTCTCTCTTTTCTGCTAATTTACTTGGATATCCACACAGTATCTGATATTACTTCCTTATCTTTGCTTTTTGATATGTATCCTAAAAATTATACTGGCTAGTACAGAGCCTCTAAACTGGAAAAAAAAAAAAAATTATAAAGTTCTGACCTGTACTAATGAAAGAGAGCTCTTAAAAATCATTATTCAGATGATGAAAGCATAAAATCTATAAACCAAACTATTTTAGGAATTTGTACGGTATTTCCAGATTTCTTTTGTATATAGTAGTACTCAGGTCCCCAAGTATTCTTATTGAGATTGATGGGATTAATTACTGAAATATTTTTTACTCAGCTGTTGATATTTACTGATGTTTAACCAGCAAAACCAGCTGATAGTACCAGTCTCTGACAGTCCAGCAGACTATTCTCCTTACTTTTATGCATCTCATTGTTCCCTTTAGCATTTCAGTTTTCTTTGAAAACTCCAGCCAAAATTTACAAGGACGACAAAATCGTGCATGTCGTTCTTCATCTGAATTATCTTAGTCTAACACAGATTTGTGAATGAGGGGTGTAAGCAAGCTTCCACAGAATCTTAGTTTCTTTCTTACAGAAGTTAATGTTTCTTGATAATGAACTGTGAAATAAAAAGTGATTGGATACAATACATCAAGGAATACAGACATAATGCCTGTACTACTCTCAAGCTCCTTGGAGCAATAGCTACAAAGTTGAAGATAAGAGATGCATTCAGCAGTTCCAAGATAATCTGTTTTGATAGTCTTTACTCAAGGTCAAAATACCTCTGTTCCTAGTTGCTTTGTTAATTCTCATTTTTAGTAAGATTAAAATATTTAGTGTACAAATAATCTTGATACCTCTAAGGTAAATGAAATCTGGTTTTCAGTGTTTTAGTGATTCTCTTTGTTTGCTTTTTCAAGATGATTAGAGAAGTCCTGAACAGATAGATGTGATGTTACAGCCCAGTCACCAAGAATCTGTTTGTTATTTTGTTAGCCAAGTAGTATTTTGCAGTGACTCTTTTTTTGCTTGAAAATTATTTCTTTTGTTCAGAAATATCAACTGTCTCTGAGGGTGGGACAAGATGTTTCTGGGTTCATGAATAAACAACCCAAGATGAAAAAGGTCCTTAGGAGTGAAGTGTCAGGGAGAGGAGCTGAAGGGCATAGGGCAATCTCTCAGAACCAGTTCAGGAGTTTGTTGGGGGTGGGTTTGTCCTTCATTTTTATTGGTAGCTGTTCTGCTTGTTTGTGTTTGGTTGTTTGTTTGTTGTTGGGTTTTTTTGACACCTGGCTCTATTTACTGAACTGGTGGTATACCCCTGCTTGCATTGATGGATCTTTTTTATGGTTCAGTTATTTGGCCCAGCAGTTATCCACATCCCCTCTCCAGCAAGGATCTGAAGTGTGGAGACTGAAAGAGTGGTACCTCACACGGAGTGTGAGAAGTTTCTTCTTACAGCTGTATTTAACACTGTTTAGAAGAGGAAACTGGAGCTGGGTTTGCCATATGAGTGACCCAGAAAAAGTGATTTTTTCCAGTCTTTATCTCAAGATGTGAACTAGGGAACATCAGTCTCTGACTAGGATAAAATGATTAAGTATGTTTTCATGGAGAACAGAATAAAACTATGGAATTCATTGCCAGGGGATGCTGTAAACATAAAAATGTGGATAGGTTCAAGAATAATTGTCTAAATTCAAAACAATTTCCTAAGACTAAATCCAAAGACATGGCCTTATCTCAAGAAATCAATATGAAGATTTAAAAAAAAAAACAAAACTGTCAAGGGATTACCAGTGGAAGGGTCCTTCTGCAATTTTAATTTTTTTCTAAAGCGCCCACTCCCATCTCCCATCAGAGATGATATGGGCTATAGGCTTTTATCTAACTGCTTCCTATCTACCTGTTATAGTCCTTAACATTGCTACTTGTTAAGTCAGGAAATGTGACTCAAAGAAGCAAGATAGATGCACCTACATTTTCTTGTCTTGTAAAGTTGGGTTTAGATAAAATTAGCAGTGTATCATAATGGTTTTTATTCTTACATTCCTGTGTAAGAATCATGAGTTGTCCAATTCTAAAATTAGGAAGTCCAGCTTCCATTTTGACTGACAGTCTGGAATGGGTTGCAGAATGTTGAATAAAACCCAGACAGGGCTTCTAACAATCTTTGCAGTCAAATGTAAACTGATTTTTGTTCACAAGCTCTTTTTAAAATAGAGATTTACTCAGTGGTAAGAACCTTTTCTTTCTTTTAAAATGAGTTCTACTCTGAATTGCCTTCAGAGCACGAGTCCAGTCAGGAAAGGTTAATATCTCTGCTCCTCATAGGTTTGAAGATTACTGCAGTACAGAGGTGCTTGTCTCTTCTGTAGCCAAACCAGTTTTGTTTACTGAATCTGTATCCCCCTGCCTCTTTCTGTTTCCAGTCCTTTTTCTTTCATTTGCCCAGAATCCTTCACAAAAACAGTGTGGGGCAGGCTACAGAGTTGTGCCCCAGCATGGTTAAATCCTAGCCAGCAACTATACTCCACACAGCTGCTCTCTCACTCCCCCTGAGAGGAATGGGGGAGACAATTGGAAGGGTAAAAGTAAGAAAACTCTTGATTTGAGATAAAGTCAGTTCAGTAGGGAAAGCAAAAGCCACACACACAAGCAAAGTAAAACAAGGAATTCATATGCCACTTCCCATCAGTAGGCTGGTGTTCAGCCATCTCCAGGAAAGCTGGGCTCCATCACATGTAATGGTGAGTTGGGAAGACAAACACCATCACTACAAACGTCCCTCCCTTCCTTCTTGCCTCATCTTTGTGAGATGAACATGACGTCATATGGTATGGAATATTCCTTTGGTCAGTTGGGGTCAGCTGTCCCAGCTGTGTCCCCTCCCAGCTTCTCCTGCACCTCCAGCCTACTCACTGGTGGGGTGGTGTGAGGAGCAGAAAAGGCCTTCACTCTGGGTAAACACTGCTCAGCAATAATGAAAACATCCCTGTGTTATAAGCACTGTTTCCAGCACAAATCCAAAACATAGCCCCATACCAGCTACTATGAAGAAAACTAAGTCTACTACAGCCAAAACCAACATAGCCTTTTTGCTCTTCACTCAGACATTCATGGTCTAACATAATCGATTTTAAGGACAGGAGATGAACAACGTATCTTGCCATGAATAGAAATACTTCTGAAAAACAAAGGTATAGTATCAGGCCTGAGGTCAACCTCCACAATACTGCTATCCAAAGACATGATATTTTGGTTACAAAAAAAAGTCCAGAAAGCCAGAACTGTTACTTAACATATGAACAAAGGAGGAACAGATGTTTGTTCTGTTATGTCCCAAAGAAAAAAAGAAAAAAAAACCCAAACAAACAAAAAAACCCAAACAAACAAACAATTTTTTTCTTATTCATCTATTTGTTTCAGTTTGGAGCCACTAAGATTAAGGACCCCTCAGCCTCCTGATAGATGGGTTTACATAAAACATGTGTAATTCTGGGAGCTTGTTTAACAATATTTTGCTTGATACGTTTTCTGGGCATTCTTTCTGATGAAGATTTAAGTAATTTACATACAGCAATTATACTTATTGCTATATCAGAGAAAGGTCTGGGTCTGAGAGTGACAATGATAGAGGCAGTTTCTTTGTTTTAACTGTAGTTAGTTTAACTGTAGTTTTAGGACTATATTTGTGTATTGACAAGTCCTCATATTTACATATAGACTGAACTTGAACTGAGTATAGTTACAAAAAATTGCTTCCTTCTTTTCTTAAATTTTACTTTCCTGCCTATGGACTATAACTGTCTTGGTCAAGGACCAATCACATGAAGCACTCTAAATAGGGTAACAAATCTATTGTAGCAATAGGATGAGGGGCAATGGTTTTAAACAAGAGAAGGTGGATTTAGATTGGACATTAGGAAGAAATTCTTTACTATGAAGGTGGTAGAACACTGGAAAAGGTTGCTCTGGGTGGTGGTGGAGGCCCCATCCCTGGAGACATTCAAGGTGAGGCTTGACAGAGCTCTGAGCAACCTGCTCTAGTTGAGGATGTCCCTGCTTACTGTAGGGGGCTTGGACTAGATGACCTTTAGAGGTCTCTTCCAATCCAAGGCATTCTGTGATTCTACAGTTCCATGATTCTAAATGTCTAACACAAAACAACTGCACTGTATCTTCCCTTCTTTGTGTTGCTCAATGCTATGCTGTTACAACATGGACAAACAAGACTAATAGAAAGGCATGCCCAGCAAAATTACATTCACATATTCTGGTACTGGTCTAGAGTTGTAAATTTTAATTTATGCAAAATATTATTTTTCTTGCAACCAATCTTCAGTGTTCTCATACAAATTTATGAACAAGCTTCAAAACTTTGTAAATATTCATGCCATGGTACTATGCTGTAGGAGAGTTTTAAGATGATTCTGGGGACAGAGAGGATACTTACTCTCTTGGTAATAGTATCTAACATTGTGACCTGCTGTGTGTATATATCTTGTTTAGATCTTAAATTCCCAGGTGTGTCAACTTGTTTCTGTATATACTTGGAATTTCAGAAGTCTGTGTGGGATTTCTGACTCTTCACATACATAATTCAGTTATTCACCATGACCTGTTTCTGGGCAGGTATTATTTCAGGTATGCACATGCAAACATGACAAGAAACCAAAGGTACAGCTCAAAGTCATTAAACAAATACACAAACCTAATTTTGTCAGTGTCAGGATCCCATAGTTATCTCAGTGTCTACAAACTCTATTCTATTTCTAGATTCTGTCAAATTACTCTTTTACACTTTTGTCTGTTCAGCGTTGAACTGTAAGAAGCTTCAAAATTCCCTCTTCAAATATTGGGTTTTGCTTGAGAAGGGACTTAGAAAATACATTGTTCTCTTTCCCAGAACTTTTTCTGGAGGCTGTGAGAGGTCATATGTAGTTAGACCAAAGGTAGCTCTACCCTAATTTTCTGTTTCATGATGAACACAAGCAGATGCCCAGGAAAGACTAGAGGAAGAGGAAAAAAAACCATATTCTTCTAACCTCCAACCACTTACAGCCTGGGGACTTGGTCGGTGTGGTGTGGCTTCTCTCTTACTTCTACTGTCTCAGACTAGGAAGCTAAAAGAAAGCCAAAAAGTAACCTGAAACAAAAGGAACCTTGGTCAAGTAAAGACTACAGCACTTGCCTTGGGCTCTCAAACAATTTATCATTCAAATTTTATCCAAATACTAGTGCCTTTTCTTCTATCTGCTTATTTCTACAGGGACTGAATCTAAGGTGGAAGAGGACACAACAAGTTATTGAACAGCAGAAAATACTATAAACCCTGAATGTTTCACTTCTTTAGCTAAATGTCTTAATAACTTCTTGATCCCTTTTGAAATACTCTTGAGCACATCATCATAGCTCTTTTATAATAAGTAGAGGAAAATTGTATTAAGGAAATAAAATAGCAGCAATATCTAATGACATATTAATGTTCAGAATTGTATGGTCATAGTGGGAAATAATAAACAGTGAAATACTTCAAACTTTATTAACCAATGGCAGGTACTTAGAGAGAAGTACAAATAACATGAGAGGAGTGTAAAGATTATAAGAAAGAATAATCCTTAACATCACTAGATAAGGAGCTGAATAGGAAGGAAAGGAAGGAAAGAAAAGAAGTCTGCACATTGATTTTTAAAGACCACAAGGCCATCTAGACAAAATAAACCAGAGTAGAGAGACAAAAAATGGATAATACAAAATATAATAGAAGAGGCTGGAAGTAAATGAATGTACAAAATCAAACCCATGGAATAAAGAAAGAAAAGAAAAAAAGAAATTGGCAACTGACTGAGCAGGACAACCAAAAGCTATTGCAACACTAGTAAAGAATGGCACAGAAAGCCACTCATGCAGGGCATGAAGCTGAACTCAGCGAAGCAGGACTGGAAAGGGTTGGACTTCTACAGAAGATAGATAACAGGATCAGAAAAAATGCAGGGATTAGTGGAATTATAGGGAAGAAGTTGAAGCAGTCTATAATTGCAAGGCTCCAGGGACACCGTATTGCATCCTTTCAATATCTAAAGGGGATTTATAAGAAAGATAGGGACAGGCATTTTAGTAGGGCCTGTTGTGATAGGACAAGGAGTAGCAGTTTTAAACTGAAAGAAGGGAGTATATTAAAAGTAACATGTTCCTTGAATGACATCTTGTTCATTTTTTTGAAATCTGCTGAAGCATGTGAGATTCTTTTATTGTGTCACTAGTCTAATACAATATGTAGTTCAGAGAAGCTGCATTGTAATTGAGCAGGAAATGTTATTCTATTAAGATAAGGGGAGGTGAACTTTAGCTTCAGTTCTGGGAAAAATAATGTATTTCTGGTTGAGCCCTCAAAACAAAACAAAAAAATAATCTGACAGAGAAATCAGAAATTGTTTGAGAAAGGGCAAGTGTGGAAAGCAAAACAGGGCTTGAGTTCTGTTTAAACTGCATGTCCTTCCCTACTCCCTGACCTTGATGTAGTGGGAATATTTGCTTCAATGACCCTGAGAATTCTGACAAAATAAGTGTAAGGTCTCTATAGGACTCTATAGACTGGACATATCATAAGGTGGAAAATCCAGATCCCTCAGGGCAAGGCACTGTGAACACAACAACCTGTTTTCATTTTTAAAAAGCATTAAAGAGGGACAAAAAGTAGCTCTTTCAGAAAGTAGTCTATCAAGCTAGGAGGGATTCAGAATGAAGAGTAGAAAAGTGTGAAGATGAAAAGAAGATGTCCATCTGAAGAAAAAATAAGCTTACAGAAGATTACTGTAAGCTTAAGTTCATGCTGATAATATTTAAATAAAGAGCTTTACGTGGGAAGTTGGAATAAAAAAAAAAATAAAGAGGGTAGAAATTATTTCAGTGTAGCCAAGTATCCTATTTACCATTTCATGTTGAAAAATACATAAAACTGATAAACAAAATGTGAAAATTAGACCAAAAAGAGGCAGTCTGTGGTGCTTCAAGCAAAGGACATATCAAAAGCACCTTGAATAGGTCAATAAGGTCATTAGCATACACCTTTCATGCATATGACAGCTTTTGAAGTTGTAAACATCTATTATTTAAATCTATTGACCCTTTTACACCTGAAAAGGGTGATTTCCTTATGTAAGTACCCAGTTACAAATTTTTAGTTTGTTGTTTTGTTTTTAATTGAATTTCCCTTCTGAAATGCTCTAAATATCTACTTTCTTTCCTTGAAGGGGATGAATGTGAATGTCTGTATTGCTTGGCAGGATTTTACTCCCATCATCTTTTCACAAGGGGAAACTGGAAGGAACTAAGATCCACTAAATAACTTTAAAATTAACCTGTCTTCATTCCAAGGATCTGTAACAAGGGCACTTCTTGCTTATCAACAAAAATACTAAAGGGAGTGGAAATAAAATTGGGAAACATGAATAAGAAATATGTATATTTGAAAATGTCTAAATTTGAGATTAAACACTACTGGAAGGCACTCAAAAACAACCTAAAAATAGAAATCCACAGCTCTAAGGAGTTGCAGGTGTTCATGTTACCTAATACATTAAAGAAAATTAAGGAGCAAAATTCTGAAACTCGATAGGTTTTGCTCCTAGATATTTAGAAATACCTGAGTAACTGGAAGAGACTGGCTATTACAAAAATTTCCAGTCATGGAAGAGCCCTTCAGAGTATCCATGTGTGTCCCATCACCACAGGACCTTGATATGTTTTTATTTTCTGACATTAGAACAGTAATAATTGTGGGCCAGCTTCATCAATGACTTAACCTTGCAAACTACAGTGAAGTTATTTTCAGAGTTTAATTTGCTGAAGTGATTATTTCAACTCAAGTTGATTCTCAGTCACTCATTGTACTATATGTCATACCAGACATTAATTATTCTTGCTCAGATGTAAACACCTTCAACAAATTGTTTGAAGTAGTGCCTTGTATAGCTCTGAAGGGTGCAGAAGTGCTGTCATCATCTTCATTCTGTATCCAGCACTTACCACGGGTACCAAAGATAAGGAGAAAGGACAACTGAACTGGCACAATTGCACTATTCATACTGACTGCTGGTTTGGACACCATGAGTACATTGTTACAGGTTGAATGATCCCACCATGCTTTATGTCATCATCACATGACTTTGTTTCATCCTACCCTTCCCTACCTGGGTAAGTAAAATATTACAATGGAGCTCAGGGACAGAAAGGAATTTTTTTGGTTATGTTTTTTTATCAGCTTGGTTTTTGAGTGAATATAGAGCAAAGCACATAGGCACTTTACTGGTTCTCCATCCACGAAACTGAGAAAATATTCTTCTGTCTAAGGTGTCTTACAAATATTTTACAAAGATATAAATGCAACAATATTCAGGGTGTTTGTCAACAATTCTTTTTTGAAAATGTTTTAAAATACCATTGTAATTGATCCCTTAGAAATTTCCCATATCAATTTAAGGAGCTTAAAAACATAAGCAGGATGTATTTGTTAACTTCTGTGCCCTGACAATGAAGCTATCACAACAAAAATATTTTGATTTTCACTTACCAAATGAAAGTAGTTAGTAAGACTGAAGCACACCTCACCTGTTAGGATCCCCTCTGGGAAGTGTTGTTTCCTTTCTATCTTAGGTAATTATCCATCCCTACTGACCTTTAGGCCACAGAACTGAAGGCTCTGCCTCCAGCCACTATCTTTTTATTAAACTGAAATTTTCTACACTGCTGCTCTTGCCTGCTTTTCTGTAACAAATACAAAAGGATCAACACATCCTCAAATTTTAAGAAAAAATATACATGAGGTAGTAAAAATTTACCTTTAATCTTCTGTAGAATTAATTGTTTTTACCCATGAGTTTTCACACTATTTTATCTTACTTTGTTATTGTTAGAAGTGTGCAGTCCTTGTACATAACTCTGCTGATAGCATCGACTTTTTCCTGCACCCTGTCAACTGAATAGTGGATACTTGGATCAAAATTAAACCTCATAATTAAATCTTGAGTACTTAGACCATTTAAAAGAGTAACAAAGAAAACTGTAATTTAGTGCTGAGTAACATACTCATATTTGTGATGCAGCACGACATGGATAAGACCACAATTATGGACAAATACCATTAAACTTGATTTATGTGAACAGAAAAAGAGGAAGATAAATCAGTACAGAAAACTCTCTTTGATACTGAAGTTCAGTCTCTTCAGATGTTCATGTGGCATCAACAGTGTTGATCAAAGAGATGTGGGTTTATTTATTTATTTAATATTTAGGTGCATTGACTGATATTTTATTAAGGATACTTCGTGAAAAGATGCCCATCCATGACTTTGCAGTTTGAGTCAGGGTTATAATTCATGATGTGACCAGAGCATATTTCCACTCATATTAAATATTTTATAGTTCTGTGGGCTTCTACTAGAAATACTGCTAAAGAACTTAGTCGGTTTTTCTTAGTGTGTTCAGCAGGTTCAGCTAGAGTTTCAGGAGCTGGATAAAGTTTTAAGTTTTTCTGCCTGTGACATGGATCTCGGTAGGTATATGATTCATCTACAATTATAACCTATGGAAAAACATCAATAAAAATAATTGTAATTACATGTAAAATTATTTCAATTTATGTATGAGTGAACCACAGTAAACTAATCACTCCTAAATTAAAATATATATAATATTTTATCCTAGACATTAGAATTCAATAAACCTAAATTCTAGACTTAGTAAGGCTAGGTGTCTAATCTGGTTTTCTATGTTTCAGTAGCTATTGGAAGACTAAATTCCTATCTAATCTTACTTAATATGGACATGGAGGATAAACCAGACCTACACGGCCCTACTCAGTTGCCTTTGGCAGAAAAGATTGTTGTTGAGGTTAGTCCAACGGTTCACAGATAGCCAAGTTAGTCATTAGAGTAAAGCTATAATAAACTATTACTTGTTCACTTCTATGCTTTATGAAATCTTTGGAAATCTCAATGTGATTTTAATTTTGAAGTTATCTAAAAGCCATAAAGCCGTTTATTTTCAAATATACCTGAACCACTACAGAAAAATGAATGAAAGATGGACTTACAAGGTTCCTACTAATTTTGATAGTATTTTATGATTGTTGGTGGAAAAAACATTAGAATATTTTATATTCTAAATATATTTCAGGAAGTTGGGAATTAAAAAGCAACAGTAATAGTTCTGTAATTTCAGAATATTAAAATTCCACCACTTCAAAACATCTCATTTTTATTCCTATAACTGAATGTATTAATTGAATATTTAAATGTTTTTTAAATAAACTATTTCTCTCCATACAGAAGGCTGTGTCTGAAAGTGTATACGAATTTACTGAATGGATCTATTTGTGAAATAGTGAACTTTGGAACACAGGGAAGAGTATTAAAACTTATTGTGTTCTTCAAAAGTTCACTGTTTGCTGCATTCCCTTTTATTTTTCAGCATAAGGTCCACCAATTTCACAGAAATTTTTCCTACAGCAAATACTCTGGTGTTTTTTAGATATGCTTTGTTTAGATATTTTTTTATTTCCTCATAAATGCTCCCTTGGACCCAATTAGTAATTCTTTCCTCCTGAATATGTTTTGATAAGTCTTTCTTATTTACTCTGCCACATTATTGACTAACAATGCCATGTGCTGCATTAATCTTTCCCTTCTAAACTTGTTATTTATATAACTTCTCTTTCCAGTACTTGTCCTACAGCAATTTCTTCCTCCTGTGGTGCTTTTAAAACATTTTCGATCTTGAATTGCAGTTATATAAAAGCAATTACATTTTCAACATTTCTTTAGGAATTGAATATGCACTGCATTTATACTAGAGTATTTCAAATTTTCAAATATTTTAAAGGCATTTTACCTAGAAGAAAATGCTGTTAGTGCAGATACATATATGGTAGTGTGATACATAACTCTTGAGAAGTCTGTTTTCCTTTATTTTTCTTTAAGCAAGCATGTTTCCTTAGATTCACAGCCTAAGAAGAGAACAAATGTGAACTGTGAAGAAATGTTTCTACTTACTGATTGTAAAAACAGTAAAAGCATTCTGGATGTAATGTCCAGTTTGGAAGTATAGAATAGAGGGATGCACTGGGAGTTTAGATGTCATTTTGCTTTTTCCTGTAGTATAATCTGTATTTCTAAAAATCCATAAAGAAGAGCATTTAGCTGGCATTTTCTCCTTGGAATCGGTTTTTACAAAATATGTGTTACCTGGTAGTTTGATCTATTAAAAAAAAAAAAAAGAAACTTGCTTTCCCAAGGGATTTTTTACAAGTTCTAGAGATTAATCTGATTTTTCTAATATTATTTATTTAATATTTTGTATTACACAGCAATGACAGCAGAAGAACTAATTCGCTACCCTGTAAAAAAGATGACCAGTGATTTATTTATTTTATTTTTTTTACTTTTATGCCTATCTTTGTGAAGATCTTAAAGGAGGTTTTGTTGCTGTAGTTGTTTTTGCAAATTCTAGAACAGCACATTCCTTATTTTCATAGTTTTATGAAAAGTATGTAGAATAAAAACCACTAAAAAATGAGCATAATGACTCATCATCTCTCTAATTTTTTTAAGGAAGAGTATGTACCAGAAAAACATAATTGCTATCTTGAAAAGCTTTAGCTTTCTTTCAAGGAGAAGCTGCAGAACAGAGAGAATGAAGTTAGAAGTTTAACTATTACACGGTTTATTTTCCAGGTTTTCCTCAACACTTCTTCCACTGGATTGTTCCACTCTGAGATCCAACAGATTAATAGAGGCTAGCAATAGTCACAGGTATTTGGGGGAAGATTATATATAAATAGTTTTTGCTATGATTTGTTTGGGGATTTTTTGTGATTGTTTATTTGCTGTACAGGGGTTTATTTAATTAATGGGGCAGAGCTACATGCAGACAAATGACCTTGAGTTCTGCAAAATTATGCAGTGTCTTCATTCACTATCATTCCTCTTACAATGGCCCATCATATATTGTACATGTCACAAAAAGGGCCAAAATGTACCTAACAGTACTTCTCTTCTGGTTTACATCCTAGAAAGCTTCTGACTGCATAAAAGAACTTTAATGAAAAGTCCTAAATCTTCTAAATTATAATTTCAGATTACCATGTGTCCTTCTCTACTGAAAACCCTACTAAGGACTAGATAGGATTGTATGAATAGATGGAGAAAACATTTTAGAATGATATAGTAAAGAACAATCTGGCCAAGGTGAAGTAAAGCTCATAATTCTTTTTCTTTTTTTTCTTTTTTTTTTTACATTTGGGAATTCAAAATATTCATCTTCCACAGCTCAGTAGAAAAGATTTACCGAGGACAACCTGTAGACTGAAAAATAGCAGGGTGTGAGTATATGGATTTTACTAAGAAGCTTTATAATGGATCTGATTATAGATGTCAGGCTATTGCATATACATCCACATCATATTAATCAGATGTGAAAATATAAGAATGAAAAAAAAAAAAAAATTCTCAATCAGATTATAATCTTGTTACTTCTTGAAAGACATATGAAAAGCATTGTATAGGTTGAATTTATTTCAAATATACAGCTAAAAATTAGGTCAATGGTAAGTAAAGGACATGCCACTAAAGTATTAAACTTCCATCTCAAGAAATAAATAATTTTAATGAAATATTTATAATTATGCTGATTCAAAGAAGTGTTACAAGTGGTAAATGGAAGAGAGGTGTAACATGGAGATTAATTATACTGATATACATGTGTACCTTCAAGAAACAGATTCACTCTCATTCACTCAAATTTACAAATTACTTGAAATTGTGTTTCAAAAATCCTCTAGTGTCTCAACTTGTACAAACTGGCATTACTTCATAGATCTTTAAAACGGACTTTTGGACTCAGAACTTTTACTTCCTTTCATGATAATATTTAATATTTAAAGAGTCCAGTGTTTATGAAAAAAAAATGTCATTTAACAACAATTTTCATGTTCAAGAGGGCTACATCAACCTATCTAATGTTGTTTATTCAATTTATGGTTTATAATTTAAAATGTTATTTTATGATTTGTATAGCTAAAGCTTTGTCAATGGACTCAAATTGAAACCTGAATCCTAATTTCACATGGATCTGTTTAAACTCTGCTATGCTTAAGTAATTTTACTTTCTTGAAATAATAAACTTCAAACACGTAGTACTAAAAAGTGCACATTTTTTACTGAATTCAGATGGACAACAGAATGTCAGAAGGCTTCATATTAAGAGACAACCTGTGCACTATATTCCTTGCCATAAAAAGATGTATTTTTTATTAGCTTATTAGTTTATTAAAACTCAATGGAATTAACAAAATATATTGCTGCTAACTATTCAAAAATGTACCCATACTGATTATATTAAAATGATCTATTGTTTGGGGTTTTTTTTAATTGAATTGTGTCTTCGGGAAGTACTTAAAATCAGGAACAGGTATCAATATTTTCTCTGTAAAGAACTCTGGTAGTGCAGGGAATTGAAAACCTACTCAGGTAGTTTACAAAATGATGGATATACAAGAACCAAGGAGTTTAAAGAATGAGTCGTCTGAGCTCTAAAAAGAAAAGATAGGGTTACATGTTTTAGGTGCATACTTGTAGAGGGAAATGAACAATTTATATTTAGAGCAATGAAAAATATGTGTTAGTTCATTTTATTCAACGTAGAAAGAAATCCTTGAGTCCTCTACGGTGACATTTAGGATGTTTTAATAAACTAGTAATTACTTTGTTAATCATCATGCTTTAATTGTAACTCTAAAATATATTTTTGCATTTTTCAAAGTAAATCAGGAAGTGATCTGTTACAAGTATACATTGACCTGACATTATTCTATGTGAAAATGTTGCTTTTATTTTTAATATCTTTTTTATGACATTTATAGAATCATGGAATCTTTTAGGATGGAAAAGACCTTTAAGATCATAGAGTCCCAAGCGTCATATCTACACATTTAAATACCTCCAGGGATGGTGACTCAACCACTGCCCTGGGCAGCCTGTTCCAATGCTTGACAGCCCTTTTAGTGAAGAAATTTTTCCTGATATACAACGTAAACCTCCCATCATGCAACAACTTAAGAACATTTCCTCATCACTTTTTACTTGAAAAGAGACCAACACCCACCTTGCTACATTTTCTTTTCTGAGCCTTCTTTTCTCCAGGCTAAACAGCACCAGTTCCATAAGCTGGTCCTAATAGGATTTTTAATCTAGACCCTTCATGATCTTCATTGCCCTTCTTTGGATGCTTTTCAGCACCTTGATGTCTTTCTTGTAGTGAGGGGCCCAAAACTGAACACAATATTTGAGGTGTGACCTCACCAGTGCTGAGTGCCTTGCTGGCCTTCCCCCTGATTCTTACTCATAACACTCAACCTTATAATCTCCCTGACATACAGAGCTACCCCACCCCTTTCCTTCCTTGCCTACCCCTTCTGAAGATTTTCTAGCCACCCATTGCAGCACTCCAGTTGTGTGCTTCATCCCAGCATGGTTTCATGATGGCAACTAATGTCATGTTTTTCCTGCTGTATTATGTCTTCCAGCTTCTCCTGTTTGTTGCCCATGCTGTGTGCATTGGTGCAGATGTTCTTCACTTGTCTATTGATGCCATCACCTTTTTGTGAGGAGAAGTCCTAACTCTTACATAACCATTCTCAGGTGCTTCTGTGGTTTTTAAGATATCAGTAAATCTCGAGTCTTTGCTGTTGCATGGATCTCCACCCCCTACCTCCACTGAGATGACAGACCGAAGGACCTCACTATCACACCATCCCTCAAACATTGGTGTGGTGCCCCCAAATGTATCTCTAGTGGGCCTGGTTTTATCCCTTTCCCCCTTCAAATCTAGTTGAAAGCTCTTTTGATGAGCCCAGCCAACTCTTGTGCAAAGATCCTTTTCTCCATTTGAGACAGGTGTACCTCATCTGTTGCCAGCAGGCCTGGCATTGTGTGAACCCTTCATCATTAAGAAACCCCAAATTCTTTCAGTGAATTCCAGTAAATTCTTCCAGCTCCTATGAATAGGAATAAACACAATGAAACATTTTAGACATACAGCTTATATGATAAAAAACATTATTTTTGCAGACATACAGCATTAAAGTGTTATTCATTAGCACGGAATATTTTTTTTTATGAGTCTGTTAAAGGACTTGCATTTATTTTCTTTATCTAACAACAGTTATTAGACTTGAACGTGTAAAAATGCACAATAAGTCAACAATTTGTGGTCGTGCTTTTTTTTGTTACCTATGTTTCTTTTCACAGATTCTAAAAAAATCAGTCTTTTCAGAATCCTTCATATTGTCACAGATGCCTTTTTTGAAATGACACATCACTTAACTATTATCTGTATGCATGAACATGTGTTAGAAATGACAAGTGTTTTTAGCAATTTAAAAAGACATATATTTTCTTTTCCAAATGCAGATGTTAAATAAGCTGAAGTAAACATTTTGACATCTGAAAATGATTTTTTTAATCTTCATCTAGACAAAATTTCAGGTAGCTGTTTTTGAACCTGTAATATAAAGCAGAAGGTAGCAGTAAGTCTAATGCAGTAAGTTTAATATCAGAGATTTAATGGCATATGAATGGGAATGAAGAAACATACAGGCCCTGTTACATCATTAGCCCTGACTCTGCAAGCATGTGTTTCCTTTCACAGATACAAGCTGACTTGCTGAATCCAAAGAGAATAATCAAATGGTTCAAATTAAACATAAACAGAATTGTTTTCAGAGCCATGGTCTTAGATTATAAACTTTGAAATCACAAGCTGTTGTGAAATGTGAAATGCAGGTCATGTACACCCAGTGCATTATGCTGATAAAGCCAGCACAGTTTGGCCTCCAACAGCTGTGCACAGACCTCCACTCTTCACAAGTAATTCATACTGCAATGTGAAAAAAACCACACAGTTCTCCATTTCTTGGGTACCCTCTCAAACACTGCATAATTTTCCCAAACTTTGTTTCTTCTGTTTATCAAATCTTTCTTTTAACAGAACATATTCACTTTTACCTTGCATCTAAATTCCATTAGCTTCACTCTTAATTTATGAAAGCGTGCTAAAAATACCGATTTATAGTATCATGGAATTATAGAATGATTTGGGTTGCTCAAAGCCCCATCCAGCCTGGTCATGGACATCCAGTGATGGAGCATCCACAGCTTCCCTGGGCAGCCTATTCCAGTGTCTCACCACCCTCAGAGTGAAGAACGTCTTCCTAATTTCTAATCTATATCTACCCTCTTTCAGTTTGAAGCTATTACCCCTAGTCCTGTGATCACAAGCCCTTGTAAAATGTCCCTCCCAAGCTTTTTTGTTCAGAAACTGAGTGATGTCAATAACATCATAGCCCTGTGGGTATGCGCAGGTCCCTAACTCCTCTTGTTTATTGCCCATGCTCTGGGCATTTGCAAAGAGGCATTTAAATTAGTTCCCTGTTGAAACTGAATTATTGTCTGGAATTCCATTATCTCACACTCCAGGTGCTCTTTTGCTGGCCTGTGATTCTTCTTGAGGACCCAGGCATCCATTACTGGCACTGGCCTTGAAGTGGGATGGATTGAGGATGCCCTGCCTGGCAGCTCTACTTTAAAGTCCTCTTTACTAAATTGGCAAGCCTGTGGCCAAATACACTCTCCCCCTTCTCTGAGAGGTGTAGCCCATCAGCCACCAGGAGATCAGATTTCTCAAAGTGAGTCCTGTGGTCTAAGCAGCCAAAGTCCTGTCTGTGACACCACTCCCATAACCATTTATTTATTTTCCTAATTCAACTGATCCTTTCAAGCCCATTCCCTTTGACAGGGAGGACTGATGAAAAGACTACCTGCACCCCAAGTCCTTCACTGCTGCTCCCAGGGCTCTGTAGTCCCTCTTGATACTCTTCAGATCAGTCCTGGCTGTATCACTGGTGCCCATGTGAAACAGCAGCCGTGGATAGTGGAACATACATGATTCACTAGCCTCTCAGTGACATCCAGTTCTTTATTACCTGGATTATCTGGAACTAATGTAATAGAAGTTCCATACATAAGTGAAATTAATATGGAAGTCATATGTTGAGATTAAGTGGAAATAGTGAGCAAAACCTCTTAATTTCAATTCTATTTCTCCAGTGCTGCAAAGAAATAGCTACTTATTATTGTTAACGTAAAATTTGACAAATCTCAGTGCTCTTCTTGCAGGATCATCAAACATAATACAAAAACATAAGATAAATATTGCAAGTATTAACTGGGGGTTTTTTTGTATGAACCAAGAACAGACTGAAAGTCTTGTAGTGCTCCTGTAAGATTCCTGTCTATAGATATTTTGAGCTCCACAATTATATGCAGTTCTATTGTAAAATAGCCATTTCTAGTTACAGATCCATTATTAAAATTACTGTATGTTTAAAATGAAGAAAGAAATTATTTTCATTTGTAGATGTGTATAGGAAATTATCAGGTATTTCACTTGTCTTGATCTCTGAAATCAATAACAAAAAAATGGAATTTAAAAAATTATGAAATCTAAAATTACAATTTGAGGAAAAAATATAAAAGTATTGTCCTTTCTGTTGTTTATTTCTGTGAGTATTCAACAGAACATAAGAAAAAATTTAAAAGAGTTGCAAGAAGAGATTACAAGAGTTTAGCTGCCTTGTAAAATTGAATAAAATACCCAAGTCTTAAAATTTTCTTTCTGTATTTATATTAATTCGAATAACTTTAAAGAATTCCAGGTTGAATTGGCAGGTTTTTATTATGGATACAAACAAAGCAGGCTGAACAATCCCTTTGTTTGTGTTCGTACAACCAAGAACAATAAACCTTGACACTAGCACTATCAATTTATTCTGATATGGTTTAGTAAATGAAAAACAAACAAACAAACAAACAAAAAAACAAAAAACCAAAACAAAAAAACCCAAAACAAAACTGTTTTTAAAATACTTGTATCTTTCATAAGAAAAGTCTGCAGTTCTCCAAATCTCTTTCGTGCTTCTATCACTACCTGTCACTTTCTAAATGAAGATGTAGTAGTACAAAATATCAAAAAGCAAAATGATCAAAGCTTATGCATCTAGTACCACAAATACCACCTAACAAGACTATTAATATTTTTAAAGTTCATCTTAGACAGAAAATTCCTTTTCCTGTCATCTCTGTTAGTCTTTCTTTCACAATATCTAACTGCTGCAAGTAACTGTAAACTTAGCTTGTGAGCTGTGGGCTGCAAAATCATACACTATTTTAATTATGGGATTCAGGATGCTAGATGCTTATATTAGAGGACAAACACATAACTTCTTTCTGTTCAGAAAATGTATTCCCTCCCTACCTGTGTTTATATCTGCACTAAAATTTGACAGGATGTCATGGACCTGATGGAGTGGGGCCAGAGGAGGCCACAAGGATGCTCAGGGGGCTGGAGCCCCTCTCCTACGAGGAGAGGCTGATGGAGCTGGGCTTGTTCAGCCTGGAGAAGAGAAGGCTCTGGGGAGATCTAACAGCCACCTTCCAGTGCCTGAAGGGAGCTGATAAAAGCCTGGAGAGGGCCTGTTCCCAAAGGCCTGGAGGGAAAGGACGAGGGGCAATGGGTTTAAATTAAAAAGGAGTGGATTAAGATTAGAAATAAGGAGGAAGTTCTTTACCAAGAAGAGAGTGGTGGAGCACTGGCACAGGTTGCCCAGGGAGATGGTTGAGGCTCAATCCCTGGAGACATTCAAGGTGGGGCTTGACAGAGCTCTGAACAACCTGCCCTAGTTGAGGATGTCCCTGCTCTCAGTAGGGGGGGTTTGGACCAGATGACCTCTGGAGGTCCCTTCCAACCCAGACATTTCTATGTTTCTAGGTTGTTCTTCATCTGGGCGTGTATCTGCCTTGCATTTGGATGGCAAGTTTGTGATAGCACTGCATGATCCTAACAAGGAGGAAATACACAGCTTAGACATGCTAACATTCCTGGGGTCATGTTAGGAGCATGGGGTCACATTAGGAGATCTTGCCTTTCTGAGATCCTTATTAGAAAAACTTGGAAACTAATACTGTCATTCAGTTGATACTTGCTCTCTAATGGAAAAGGCTTTATTGATCTTCTACGACTGTAGTCATAGAGGCAACCTGTCTATGTCATCTATCATCAAGCTGATTGCAATACTTCCTTTCTGACAATGGGTAATATACCATTCTGGTGCCATATTCCTGGTCACATGAGAGAAAAACAATGTATTTTTGCCCAGCATGCATACATAGCATTGTTCAGGAAGAGGGAACCAGAGACAGGTCAGATAACACCATAGTCAGGCAGCTACTGAAGTCTGCTTTAGCTAAGGATTGATGACACTACTTAATACTCATGGAGCTGCAGAAACTCCCTTTCAGTGAAGCAAACATTAATTAAGTCCATTAGCTCCTACATGAGGCAAGGCTTCTTTAGAATACATCATGTCCCTGTGATTAAGGTACCTGCCTGAGAGGTAAGAGGAATGACCTCAAATTTACTTTCTTCCTGCTTCAGGCCAGAGATTTGAACTTTGATCCCCTAACTCACAAGTGAAGCTTTTACACACTAGGGTCTTATGTTTTCTGCAGGAGACCTCTCTTCTGCTGGAGCTATTCCAATTTTTATAAAATACTTTAATAGTCCTATACAAGTGAAATGGCTTTATCCTTTGATAGGATGTTTACTACAAGACCTAATCACTTTCTGGGTAGCTCCATCTGGATGGTGTCATCTGGCTATCTACCTGTCCCTACTTGGGACTAATTGTCTCCTGTCATCTCTTATAGATCCTGATCAATCAAATTTACCAGCTGTCAGACCCAGAAGGTATATAAAAACCCAGCAGATACTAAAGGACATCAGGATATGAGGCATCTGTTATCTCCAATGAAGGTGGAAAACTCCTTCCCAACACAGAACTGAAGGAAAAGTTGGTTTTTTTTTTTCCCCAGATAGAATCACAGAATAGTTAAGGTTGGAAAAGACCTCTAAGACCCATAAGTCCAACAGTCTACCCAACATTATCATGACTACAGATGGGTGATGTTTAAGAAAATTTTCAAAAAAGTAGGTTCAGATCCAGTCATTTGTGGACTACCACAGCTCAAGTGATTGTCCTTAATGCTACCTTCTCAGACAGAAGGATAGGAGGAAAGCTTACATATATTTCTTCATGGAAAGGCAATCATTAGTTATCTTCAGCTTTCCTTTTACACCTGACTTGAAATCTTTTGTGTCTCATGAAATATTTTATGTAGTGAAAAAAAAGATGATTTTTTTTTTTTAGTTTCTTATTTCATCAAGAT
>JANHGN010015930.1:7750-44475 GCA_024605025.1 Megaceryle maxima
CGCTGTCGTCCAGCGCGTGGTCAAAGCGCGGCGCGGCGGGTGCGCGCTGCCGCGGTTGCATGCTCGGGCGGACTTGCTTTAGCCGGGCTCCGGTTTTGGCGGGTAAGCTACTGTCTGCATTCCTGGTATAACCGCCTCTATTGGCAGCTACGTCTTTGCTGACTCTTCCTGCACTGAAGTGTCCTCCCAGCCACCTTGTCTTCTCCTACAATACACAGCCAAGCTATTGAACACCAACATCCTATGGTGTCCAGAAAGGTTAGGCATGGTGGACAGTAATCAGATATGCCCAAAAAATGTATGTTCTAATAGTTGGACCTCACATTCATTGTTTGCCTGTGTTTTCCATCTCTGCTGCCTTACTTTGCTCTCAAGTCTTGGCTGAATCCTTGCTTTCTTCATCTAATCCTTACAGCAGCTGCTACTGCTAGCTTTAAAATATTAAAATCTCTTCCTTATTATTAATACCTACATCTGAGTCACTATCCTTTTACTGTTCATTAACTGTTTTAAAGTGAATTGGTTAAAAAAAAAAAAAAACAAACAAAACAAAACACAAAAAACCCAAAAAACTAATACTAAAAAACTAAAAACTGAAGTTAAATTCTAAGCTTACCACTACTTACAGAGCAGGAAAAAAAGGTCTAGTGACTCTGGCCCTTGAAAGGATGTTATGTGTTATTATATAAACAACCACTAAATCCTTCAGATTAAGCATTAGTCCATGTCAGTTATTACACTTTAGAAATAAATAAATAAATTCTGACTTGGAACCTCTAGCCATTTTTATGAGGAAAACCTTTTCATAGATGTTCAAAACAAACAATGGGAAATAGATATAAAACCAAGTCAAGGACAAAGGATCTGATAGGATTACTCAAGCACAAACCCCAGAAACATGTTTGTATTCTTCAGCTCTATTTACAGCTTCCATGAATTTCTTCCAACACAGGTTTTCTTGAGCTACACTGGTCCAAAGACCAGAAATGCTCACTCTCTTGTGGAGAAAAATTTCAAGTTACACTAATCTAATGAGCACCCTTTTCAGAAACTTTGTACCACTGCATATAATTAATCCTCCCTCATGAAAACAGGCTGAAAACTAGATCACTGGCAAAAATAACAGTTTTCTTAATGTTATCCTTATGGCCTTATCATAGACACCTTGCATATCTACCAGATCTGATACCAAAAACAGGAAGTATTTAAAAGCTGATTAAAAGGCACAGAAAGCACATGTAATGAGTTTGCACCTGAACTAGGTTTTAAATCCCAGTCTAGTCCAAATGGACAAAAAAAAAAATTTCACTTTTAATTCATGATCAGACAAGAAGTAGCTTTTCTAACACCACAAAATAGTTTGTTTCACCTACCATTTCTTGCTTTGCTACCACAAAGATCATTGTGTGTATGGCACACCTGTGTATCAAGCTCCTACAACACATTTTCAGTTATGCCTAATACTCCTGAAACAGAGGTTTATTTGAGTAATCTTCTGGAAATAGAGTGTTGGCTTATCTGTGCCAACTTTCTGCATTTTATTTGTGCTGGGGAGATTTATTAAAAATGAGCTCTCGTTCAGGTGGATCAACACACAGATCTTGCAGGTTTTAAGAAACAAGTACAGGTAATCTTTATAAAATATCAGTGAAAAGGCACTGGGATACATTGTCATTTAGTGTAGCTAAGATATCTTTACATCTACACACACTGGATTCCATAGTTTCCCTTTTTTAAAGCATTCTTAAATATAAAAGGTATTAAAATCTTCAATTGTATCTGTAAAGCTATCCCAACGGGTTCCTGTCATTTTAACTAGAGCTAAGTGTTTGGATTGTCATCAACCACAGCGTATGAAGCTACCTGGGGACCACCTGACTTCAAATATTTCACTACAGAGCAAGAACTGCTGTGGGCCACGTGCCACAGTGTCATACAAAACAACACACAGAGTACAGACTACCTAGAGCTTCAGAAAGCTACTGTTCTTACTGTTCTTAGTCCCATCAGATCCATTCAACCTGTTCAAGAAAGTAAACTAAATTACTTGTGTAAGAAGGAAACAAAGGGACATGTAGAGCTGATAATCAGACACCTGGTCTAATTATATTTGTCTAAGAAGAGCATAGTATATGGCTAGTATAGCTCCTATACATCACCACAGGAATCTGTCTGCTGTAAATATTAATAGATTTGTCCCCAGGAAACATCTTTCAGTTAAAAGCTCAATTATTTTAAGGTAACTGGTCTTCCTTGTATCACTACAATATGTTAGTATTTCCATTCAACTTTTTTTGTTTGTTTGTTTTTTTAAATATTTAGTGGGGAATCTCAGAAATTATGATGATAATCAACAACAGCTCTAGACATCAGAGCCTCTCTTAGAAGTTAGTCCCAACAACCATAATCCTGAAACAACTTTGTCAGTTTAACTTCTAATACTGCAGCTCTTCACATCAAATAAATGGAAAATTTTAATGCAGAGTACATTTCTTTCTGATTTTAAAAACCTGACTGTAGTGCTATTACCTCTTGACTGACAGCAACAACAACAAAAGAATTTTACCATAGGAATGGGACAGTCTTCAGAGGGACAAAAATGCTGCAAATACTATGAACACATACACATCACTTATCATCAGCTATATTTGATTTCTGAAAGACTTGAAAGTCTGCAAGATCTGAAAAGTACAGTTTTCAAGAAGAGGCAAAAAAACCCTACTGCTCCCTTTACAGTAAAGTCTCTTCTTTGCCCTCCCACACACACTTTTTTTATGTTTCCACATCACGTTTAACAGATTTTATGGAGTTAAAAGACTAATTGCTATCTTGCATTTGACTTACAAAGAATGCCCTACTCTAGTAAATTGACCCCAGATGCTGAAAAATGTTCATACTCAAAAAGCTGTATACTTCAATTAAAAAAAAAAAATATATATAAAATTTTACCAAATGAAGGGGTTTTTAAAGTCTTATTTTTAAAGGAGATCCTGAGAATCAAACAGTTGCAAGTAAGAAAACAACATCCGTATCTCACTTCATTTCTATTGCTGCATGGAAAATGCACTGAAGGAGTATTTCCTTGATCTTCAGAAAAGGGATACACCTCTGAAGGAAATATCAAGTTCTGCAACAAAGACATCTGATAGGATAGAAATCTTAATTGCTTCAGTGTCTCCTTGTTCCCCTGATCTATTTTAAATTCTAATTCTTAGGTTTAGAAAAAGAGTTAAAGAACTGGCATAATCTGAGCACAAAAATGGATGTCTCAATACATTCTGTCTTTCTGGTTTTATTTGTTTTAAATATAATAATGACAACGCCACACACTTTTACTCCATTTATCTGCAAACATAATCAACGCCCTGAAGAGCAGGCAATGTATTTTGTTCACTATTCAGGCAACAATAACAGCAAAGCTGTCAGCTAGATCTCATCCATACAGTGTACATTATCCACATTACCCAGGCCTAAAATAAGTGAGTTTTTATTACAAACACAAACTTAACCCCAAATATATACAAGGCACTTTGTAGGCTTATGGGTCAAATATGATCTAAAAGGAAACAGTTTACAAAAGAGCTCACAGAATTCTTTGAAAGCTTTCCTTCATGAAACACAAAAGATTTATAGCTAAATTTTAGAAGTACTAAGTAGAACAACTTAAGAAGCCTTTAAGCCCCATCCCCCCAGTCCATGTTCTTCTCTGTCAATATAGATGCAACTAACAAAAAGCCAATGTACTCATACAGATATTATCTTTTGATATTTAGATGCCAATTCTGCAAATAATTCTGTACAGGCAAAGTTCTAGACCTACAGAAATTATTTTATTCATTACTAAATTCATATTTAGGTAGAAAAGCTTGAATAAAAACAAAATTTCAAACAATTTCTAAATAATTGCATCTTTTTGCTCAGCTATTTAAAATTATTATGTCTTTCTTCTGTAATGAATAACTAAGAAAATCATCATTATTTTGTTTTTAAATGAACAACCTGAAAGGGAACTCAGGAAAATACATGTTCCCTTTCCCATATTAATGTTTTGTTGGGTTTTGTTTAGGATCTGTATTACAGTTTTTTTAGTTTAAACATACTATTTGTTGTTGACTAACAGAGCATAATAAATAAAGACATGATCATGTATTTTTTAATGTAACTAGAAACTAATGCACAAAGTCACACCATAATTTGAGAATCTAGTTTTAAGCACATAATCTTCAAAATTTCCATTTGAACTTGAAGACACTTAGATTCTCATACAACAATTAACTAGGCAGGTAAAAACTGCATTTCCACAACTGCCAAGATCTCCTCTGCTCTACAGAGGCCTAAGCAGCTTGACATGCAGGCTGTACTCTAGTTATTAGAGCTCCCCTTCCCAGGGACATCTTTTCAATTCAGAAAGCCCTCACATCTATTTTCACTCCCACATAACAAAACATCAAAACAAACCAAACAAAACCTACAATTTTTAGCGAAAGGAAAGCTTTCTTTTAGTTTCATTTTGTGTTAAATCAAGTTTTGTTTCAAAGCAATGATCCAAGAATTCCTAGGCTTGTGACATTCACAGCAGACCTGATTTGTATCTAATTGCACAAACTACCACCTCTGCGGAAAGTCAGGTAGGCTGGAGACTTCAAAGGTGGGAAGGCTGAACCTTTCTTGTTTTCAGCAGCCCATCTGATTAAGTACTATAGGTCTGTGTTTTTCTGTCAATATGGGGCAATTACCAGTACACAGGATGCGATTAGCAACAAAAAAAATCTTGACCAGGAGTATTAATTCTTCCTGTATAACAACTACAATCGTGCTTATAACCATTTTTATAAACTGAAATATTCGCAAATTAACGATATTTCAGTCTATCAAAGTGCTTAAGACTCTCTAAAAAGGACACTTCAAAAATCTTGATCATTGTACGTCTCTTCTCAACTTTCTTTTAGTCATATTTTAGGAGGAAATTAATGTCAGAATTAAATATAGAGTTGTACTCTACTACCTGCAATATACATGATGGAATTTCAAGTGACACAACTTTTAACAGCTTCTAAGGTTCAATGTTTAGTATTTTTCTTACAAAACTTTCTTAATCAAAAAAAAATGTTGTTCGTTTTATCTGGATACACTTCTTAGAACACATTTTTAGACACCACTCTGAGCCATCACAGCAAACAGCACAGATTTCTTTTCCCCCAGTCTTTGATAAAAGCATAGAATATACCATATTGAGAACTAAATTCTGCTGACCCATACTGCCTGACAATTGCCTACTGTATTTTGCAATGCAACATTTGCCCAGTTAGGGTGTTTCATAAGCCAAACTGATGCACAATGTTAATATTCTCTTTGAAATCAAAGGGATAATACAGTCCAGAAATAGGTTCATAGATAAGAGCTAAACAAGAACCTCTGTGAGCATGTGATTTGACTCTTAGCTCTAGAGCTTCCTGCACCTGCAAATCCAATAAATCTGCTTGACTAAACCATATCTTCTAGAAGACCTCTAAATTTTTAGAACACTAATGAGAATTGTTCAGCTATTACTTTCTCTCAGTCACTCTTTACCTTTTTTGTTAGGTTAAGGATCATTACAGCATCAATTTTCAGATCCCCATATTATACCCATAGTAAGATGAACTCACTACTTAGTTTTTCTACAGTAACATGCTTTTTCTAGTCCCTGAATCCGTCTCATGGCTCTTCTCTTCTTTACACATGGCAGATATTAGAGCTAGAGGCAGCACTCTGCTGAACACAGAGTTACCGTTCTCATTAGTTTACTGTTTATTACATTCAAATCTTTTTGAATACAGCTCAGCACTGAAAGCTCAGACATAACTGATTCTTCAACTTTATCCTTTTTCTTGTCAGTCCTTCCTTCCTTCCTCAGAAGGCCATCCTTATCCTGCAAGTACACATCCATCTTTCTTAATCACAGGATCACAGGATGTCAGGGGCTGGAAGGGACCTTGGAGATCTTCGAGTCCAACCCCCCTGCCAGAGCAGGATCACACAATCCAGCACAGGTCACACAGGAGCAGCCAGGCGGGTGTTGAAAATCTCCAGAGAAGGAGACTCCACAGCCTCTCTGGGGAGCCCGTTCCAGTGCTCTGTGACCCTTACAGGAAAGAAGTTCCTCCTCATGTTAAGGTGGAACCTCTTGTGCTCCAGCTTACATCCATTCGCCCTTGTCCTGTCACAGGGCATGAGTGAGAAGAGGCTGTCCCTTTCCTCTTGACACTTATGCTTTATGTCCTAGAGATGCCCACTGTTCCTCCCAGTGAGGGGAGGAGTCTTATCCTCTTCTCCCCAAAGAATTCCACCTGATCTGTCAATAGCTTTTCAAACACAAACTGCAAGCAAAAGGAGCAGAACTTTTAATGGAGACTTTTTCACTAGCTATTTCAGAATCAGTACCAAGAATAGATATTTAAAAAAAAAAAGCCAACGTATATATCCACAAAAAACATGAGAGGTCTGTTTGAAGGAAAGTGCTTTTAGATGTTTTTCTTTCTCTTCACTACCTCTAGCAGTTTATGATGACTTGCAGTAAGATTTACAAGTATTTGGGTAAGCTTACCTTGAAAGAAATCAAAAGAGCTAGAATGCAAAGCCTTTCCTGAGGTCAAAAACCAGACCTTTGCACTGATCTGAAGGGAAAGTGCCAGCATCAGGTTGACACATGATAACTAAAAGGACTGTGGCTCTAAGAAACCAGTATGAGACTGAGTAACTGGCTATTATGTCAATGGCATCTTCAGCTTCTGGCTAGAACCTCTACATGACTCTTATGTCAGAGGTAACCGCACGCATTCTCACGTGTGAAGTGACAAGGCTACTACAAGATTTAAGACAGTCAGAAAAACAAATCATAGTTACCATTATTATACTACCTCTAAGGTATATAATCAAAAACATCTCTACATGCCAAGGCCATTGCAATTTTATCAATGAGGAAAGAGAGAAATGATACTAGAGCTTGGAATCAATGAGAGACCGCAATTAGCTGTGAACCAGTATGATCTTTGGTCACGTAAGAATGGCAGAGAAATCAGATTTGCCTTGTGTTAGGATCAGGCTAACAACAGGTGAATTTCACTCTTTAGTACCATATCTTACACACACAGACTTCTATAAAAGCCACCTTATGAAGACATTGGAGCAATCATTTTGACTATTTTTTACCACCTCATGGACATTAAAAGGAAGAAAAAGGAATGTAATGGTTTAGGTTAATTCACAGAAGTACTGACTAGGGCTCTGCCCAAATGAACATTATTATCTATAAATGTAACTGAATCCCTGAATAAAGGTATTGCAGCTATCCAAGCTCATTATTTCTTTTTCAAAAAATCAGAGATGAGAATGAATTCACCAGATTCTGACATATCAGGTAAGAAACAGGAAAAAAAAAAAAAAAAGTACTAAGAGCTCTCTTGCAGAAAAAGAGGGAAGGAGAACTTCAAGACATCCCAACATTTACAGGTATCAGGGTCATTATGTACTGCTTGGGTGTCTCAAACTATGAGATGTGAATGAGGGAGGAGGGGCCAACATCTCCCTTTTTTTTTTTTTTTTTTTTTAAAATTATTTGCCCTTCCTTGTGCATACCTCCATCTGCATGTGAAGGAGGTATCGACCTCCTCAGAGAGATGTAGTGATACATCCAGTCACTTGTTAAAGAGATTAATCCTGCTGATGTTATTTTCACCCTCAACATGAACAGGGTTTGTTGTTGGGAGAATCTAACAAGTTCAGGCTTCCCCCCCCTGTTTCAGATTGGAATTAAACCAGACATGGCTCTTGGCTGAGTCTCTATAACCTGTGTTGAAATGCTGGGATCACCTGATACTGCTAATAGTTTCACTTCCAGTTTGCTTCAGTGACTTCTTGTCAAGGGGGAGGGGGAAGAGGTACTCAAGTGCAGGCTGAATAGCTTAAGTTAACCAGAAAAGTGTGCCAACTTTCTTCTGAAAAGCTTTTTCTACTTCAAAAGAAGTCTTATAGCCACTGAGGGCAGACAAATAAAAGAAAAAAAAAAAAAAAGGTAATGAAAGATTCCTAATAGAGACAGGAATCAACTAGCTATCTGGGAAGAGTGTGAAGCTTCAACAGCCATTCCCCATCTTGATAAGATTACATTCTTCTGCCTAACTGGAAAAGCAAAAGCAAAACTCAGAGGTGGCATGGATTATGAGAACTTGCACCCTTGATGACTTTAAAATGAACAAACATCATTGGAACTCACTAGGAAAAATCCTCGCTCAGTATTCAAATTTCTATCAATATTAAATAGACTTTCTCAACACCAGGTACTACAGCAACTTTCCAGAAGTTCAGTCATATAAGAGACTACATACTCCCTTTGGGCAAGGCAGACCAATTAGCTACTTAACACTTAGAACTACCTATTTTAAATTAAAGTATTTTACAGGCTTTTTATTTAAGGAAGTTGCCCATTAATGTTGGCCTGTACATATTCTATATATATTTGTCTCTTGACTAACAGGGAACTGCAGACTGTTGATCTTCTCAGAAGAAAGAGCATAATATAGAAAGGTAACCCATCTTTCTGAACTTACATTAATTTTAGGATACTCAAACTAAGTTAAACTACTATTTTTCCAGGCTATTTTCTTAGTATAATGGTATGACAAACTTCAATTCTGTGGGGAAAACCCAAACAAACAAAAGACAACAGAAAACAAACACACACACAAAACACACAGCAAACCAAACCGACAATCCACAAGAGAAAACAAACCACAAAAAAACCCAAACCCACAATAAAACACCAGAACAAAAAAAAACACCCAAGCCTCCCACCCCTTGAAGTCTACACCCGAAAATGTGTACGGACTAGTGACACTGGCTTTTGGTAAAAAAAAATTCTGTACACAGAAGTATTTCCATATTCTAAATTAACCACTGGTCTTACCTATGGTAACAAATATTTTTGACTCGGGTGAACTCATACTCAGTCAATTACATTATCTTGGAACAGAACAAGGCACAGCTATTAAACAATGAAGTAAGTGAGTCTGCCCACCTTACACACAAAAGATCTTTCATCTAGGTTAAGACACATCTATACACAGGTTTATTTTCAAGCAAGCTGAATTTCTGGCCCTAAAAAGTGTAATAAAGCTGTATTTAAGTGCTTCATTATTAATTTCACTTACTTTAAAAGAAAACTGAACTGCAGATTCTGGAGGGTAAACTATGAAGTGTCTTAAGGTGAAGCCAAAACCCTGAGAAGTCCTCCTTAGCACAACAGTTTTGGGACCAGGCCAAGAGAAAGTTTCTTCTTCCTCCGATGGTGACAGAGCTTCACTCTGCTCTTTTCCTTCTTTATTTTTTGATGCCTAAAATAAAAAAAGACACACACAAGTCACAAACCACTAAACATTCCTGTGCACTTTAAAATGTAATTTCTCCCCCCATAAGCAAATAACTTGATTATCACTAATATGTTCAAAACAAATGTGTCTTGTAAAGAAGCATCCCTTGCAGCATTACACCTTTGGTCATGTCACGTACAGAATTACTCTTAAATTCTAAATGAAGTTAGATATTAAGAAAGTTAACATGCAATGGTGAAAGGTTCAAGCGAACTGCAAGAACTGTGTACAGCTTGCATGTTTTATTTGTTTTCTACTTCTCTTAGATACAAACATGTCTTTGGGACCCTGTTGTGCATATGGCTCTCCCACACACATACAAAACCAACTTCTCTTTTTCTCACTTCTAATACAGGCATGGTTTTCTCAACTGGTATCTCTCTTATATGAGAGGTAAAACAGAATTGATGAACATAAGCAATTCATTAGGCTCCTTCAGCAAGACACTTTTCCTCTAGTCATATCTTTGACTTCAGCTTTGTTTTTTCTACCCATAGTTAGTTACTCATTCTGAACATTTTAGTATGCAAATTCTAAATACACAAGTAAAAAAAAGTCTAGCTTTCCTTTCCTTCCAGAGCAGCCTGAAAGGATTATCAGCAGATTTTGGAAAGAACAATAATCATCCCTCCTCTCCCACAGAACTAAGCCATCTTGGGTTTGTTTTATTAAAGGTAATTTTATATACCTATGACTCGAGAAACATATTATTATGAACATATTTATCTTTTCATCCTTATATAAAATCTTCTGTTTCAATTATCAAAGTGAGTGCCACACCATGTAGTGTTTCAAATCAAAGGCAGAAGACATGCAGAGAAAGCAAGCAGAACCCTATGATTCCCCTCTAAATATACCAGTTCAACAATGTGTGAAACAAATTTAGATACCAGAGCCTATAGCCTATTCAAAGAGTATTCAAAATGAAATAATAGTCATCTTGTCCTCCTGTAGCTCTGCTGCTGTGGCTCAGCAACTAGCTGATAAATGTCAGGATTTACTGCTTGGTTTTCTCCCAGGGCTGCTCCAAAAGCATCCCTTTGCTTCAGTTTTACATCCAGGATCTGAAATGCTTATCTGCAAGTTGGGCCCAGCCAACTCCAATCAACATCTGCAGAGAAGACGATGCATTTCCACTCTAACCACAATGATGGAAATACATATTACTACAGGGAAAATGTTGCAGCTGCTTGGCAGGATTAGTGCATCCAGAAGAACAACATTCTGCAGTCAGGTATGTAGAACACAACATGTTTTTACATAGATGCTATGGTTTGTCCTTGGACACCAACATCTTGGTATATCCAAGAGGGAGGACAAGGAAATACCAGCCAGTGCTCTAAAGACTAGTCTTCCTGCCACCAACCACCCCGTTCTTCAGCAAGGGAAAACACAGGAATGGAGAGGGTCTTGGTGCTACAGCCAAGCCAAGAAACTAAGATGCTTCTGGAACCAGAAAACAGAGAATCTAGAACAGCCCAACAGGAACAGCCTAGAAGAATTGTCAGCAGAATCTGAAAAGAACAATAATAAATATCAAGGACAACATCTCAGCCCAGTCCATCCTTCATCTACAATCTTCATTTGCATTTTAAAGTGTTAGTGTCAAACTCAGAAGACTGTGCCATTGGATGACTAACAAATGAAAACTTAGTGAGAACTGCAGAAATGCCAAGATAAACATCATTAGTTTGAAGTTCAAGCAATGCAAAGATTAAGGTGAAAGTTACATAATCCTTTAGCCTAAGGATGGGGTTTGTTATTGAGGTGTTCCCCACCAATCTGTTCAGCTTCTGACGATGGCATTTTTTTCCAGCTCTGCACAAAAATAAAATAAAAATGTCCTTTCTCAATCTTATGACATGAGGTGAAACCAGTGCCAGTAAGAACATCTTGATCCTAGTAAACTGGCAAAAGAAACAGCTCCTAACAAAAAAATATTACTGGCCTCTAAAAAATGACAGTTATTTCCTCCATTACGGAATGGGCAGCAACCCATCTATTTAACATTCCCTTACAATCTTTTGTTTCACAGAATCACAGAATGTTAGAGGTTGGAAGGGACCTCGAAAGATCATCTGGTCCAAGCCCCTGCCGGAGCAGGATCACCTAGACCAGGTCACACAGGAAGGCATCCAGATGGGCTTGGAATGCCTCCAGAAAAGGAGCCCCCACAACCTCTCTGGGCAGCCCATTACAGTGTTCTGTTATCCTTACCATGAAGTCTTCTCTTATTTATGTGGAACCTCCCATTTCCAGCTTGCACCCATTGCCCCTTGTCCTATCAATTTGATGACACTGAGAAGAGTCTGGCTCCATCTTCCTGACACTCATCGCTGTTTCTCATCTGAAATTTTTCTAGGCAACGCTTGATGCAGAAGTTTTGAACAAACCGACCACCACAGGTATCACACAACACCAAAGATGTTAATAAGCAAGCACCTGTACCCTTATGGGATGTAAACAGCAAGCCCGAATGTGACACTGGAAAATACAAGTCTACAATATACTTACATCTTTTTTCTAACAAGCAGCTCCCTAGTTAGCCAAAAGGTAATTTTAGTACATATAACAACCGATCACTGATGTTTACATCCAGGAACAGGATACAGTAACCTAAATTCAAGATACAGTCATACCAAGAACTTCACTAGGTCTGAGAAATGGGAGATGCAGCATTTGATTGCAGTGAGAAGAAAAGAACCACTAATTTCCTTGCAGATTCATCTAAGTTTTTAGCATTCACAGAAGTTGCTGAACTAAAAACTATTCATAAACAACAATAATACTTTCCTGTCAAATCATTATTTCTTGAAATAGCATGCCAGAAGTGAAACGTTATCTTCATGCCAACCTGGAACCCCTGTGAGGTCTGCCAACAGGGCAGCAGAAAAAGCCAATATTAATGTGAGATGTGTTCAGTAATAGCAACTTCCAGATAAACAAGGAACAAAAGAATCTGAATTATAGTGAAGAGTCAACATCTGCTGATTATCCCTGGGATGTCCATCCACAGCACATAGACCAGAATAGCCCTCACCAGAGAAAGCTTTAAAAAACAAAACAAAACCCACATAAAGCAAAAAAAACAAACAACAACAACCCCACACCACCACAAAAGTTTTTGAAAACAAAGAAAACAAGGATGCAAGACAGTAAGCAAGAAACAGATGTAAAGAATAAAGAATGTTACTGAAGGCAGAGCTCCTACACGGCTTTCCAAAAGCCGAAAGTTACAGATTACAAGTTACAAATACATAAATATCTCATATTCTTAAGGTGATTGGTCTTTTAGGTAGACTCATTTGCATTTCAAGAGAATGAAAAACAAATGCTTTATTTTCATCTAACAAACCAGACATTATTTTGCCATATTCCTTACTGAAGAGCTGTATGTTTGTTCCTTTATAGATTCAATGCTCAAAATCCAATCCAGAATGTATACAATTGAGTTCAAGGACTGAAGAATCTCAGGCTACTAAAAATGATTCAAGCATCATTTCCCTCAGGAGTTCTTCATACAAGGTTTCTGCACAAAATACCTCAAAGCAGAATTTCCTGTTACATGCACTTACAAGGACACGCAACAGATGCTTAAATGCATTGTAAAATGCGTACTTTGTTTTTAATGTTGTATTTAACCCTTTTTTTCTGAGCAATGAAAGCACCCATGAAAATCAGATGGCATCTTAAAGTACAACATGAATCACTGGGAGTTTAACAAGCAATAACAGAATGATGTAATACCAGTAAATAGCATTCAAGTTTGCAAATTATGTTGTCTCGGATAAAAAGTCTCAAATCAAAAATTTCCTAGTATAAAATAAATAAATAGAGGTCAAGATATTCAACTTGCATACTTTCCAAATCCAGACTGATATTTCATCTTCTGATCAATTTGCAGATAGCTGTATAGTGAGCATGCTAAAATTCCTCAAGTGATGGTCACAGGTCACTGCAATGGCAGCTACCAGTACAGAATTGCCTCCTCGACTATCTAAACAGATAAACAGGTATACACTGTTCTGGATACTATCTGTATGAATGAGTAAGAGTGAACATAAGAAATATTTGATGTATTGCACTATCCATTCTTGGTAAGTCATTCAAGTCATTTTAAAGTTGGTGTTAGTAATCAATTCTCATCTTTATATCTTTGTGTTCAGTACACATTCAAAATTATTTCTAAAGACACTTAGGACTGGCATCCAGATTTTACTCCACACCTGGAGTGTGTTCCTGTGTTCAAGGCCAAGTTGGACAGAGCCTTACGTACCCTGATCTAGTTGAGAGGCGTCCCTGCCCATGACAGGGAGGTTGGATTAGATGATCTCTAAGGTCCCTTCCAACCTGGGCCATTCTATTCTGTTTTCAAAACTTTTTTGTTTTTACCGTATAGAACATTTCACAAATAAATTATTGAAATAAGTCTCCTTGTAAATGTGTTAACCAAACTACATTTTCTAGATCCTAAATCTGTATTTTTGTGTTTCTCCCCATGCTCATTTGCAGCCTAGAGAACATCCAGAGAAAGCCAGACAATGTTTTATCCTAGCAGCCACCTCAAAAGTAAAATCATTCATACAAGGTGCAAAGCAAGTCTTTTCCTTTTAGTTTTACTCAAGCTCATTAAGAAAAGATTTCAAAGGAGATGTGCCACACTAATAAAGAGAAATACTACAATCACTAGTGAAATGGTCTCATGCCATGGTGATGCAAGACATTAACATCTTTAAATCAAACTGGAATGTACAAACAGCATCTTATACAGAAGTCATTCCCAGTCAAATGAAAGTCATTACTGACACAAAGGTGACATATTAAGTAAATCCATCCTCCAGGTATCCAGGACACAGCTTCCTCCTCAAAACAAACAAATAAGTTCTATTACTTTCAGCCTCTGCCTCAGTGAAAAAAAAAAACCAAAAAAAAGCCTTTCAAAGACATTACTGGGAAAACTGGAAAGCAGAAAACCCAAATCCTACATAACAATTTCAGGCCTTCATATCAACCATACACCTGTTCAAACTTCTTTATGATCAACAAAATTCCTGTAGTATTCCCCTAAACAGACAGGAAGGGTACTGGCAAGAATATACGTTCAGGCAGGAAGCATAACCTGGCAGCAGATATAGTGACAGTGTCCACAAAGAAGTCTTCCATTATTTCCTGTCCCCACAAGGCAGCTAGAAGGTGTAACCATCACTATGTCTTAACCCAGGCTGACTGTCAGAAATCAGTCTGTAACATTGTTGGGATAAAAGAAAACCTATAAAAATCCTTGATGTATGATCTTGGATGCTAGCTGATATCATAAAAAAAAGGGGCGTGTACAATTTGCAAAGAGGAAGAAAAGAAACAAAACCAAACAAACAAAAAGATTGAGAAAAACAAGTATTTTACAGCTATTAGTGCTAGACTTAAGTTAAGCTAAGATTCCAAAGGTATCTGCAGCAATGCAAGCATAATACCAGTCACTCAAAAGTTGCTCCTCCTTTGCTAACAACATTATTAGGCTGTACAGTTTAACAACAAATCATCCCAAACTTGTCAGCTTTTTGAGTGTCGAACTGGAGCATTCAATTTTGCATGCAACCCCAAAGTCACTCTTCACACTAAGAAGGTTTAAAAAAATTGAATGATTACTAATTGTTACGTATGTATAGATTTAAGCTATGGGCAGATAAATATGAATTAGGTGCATCTATGAACATGCTCTATCAACTTGAGGATGCAAAGACTCTGCCTTAAATACTAAAAAACAATTTTGCTTTGAGAGTCTGCTTGTGGTATCTCCAGCTCTCTTGTGTACATAGAATGGCTTGAGTTAGAAGGAACCTTAAAGATCATCTAATTCCAACTCCCCTGACATGGGCAGGGACACCTCCCATTAGATCAGGTTGCTCAAAGCCTCATCCAGCCTGGTCTTAAAACACTTCGAGGGATGAGGAACTTTGCTGGGCAATCCATTCCAGGGTCTCACCACCCTCTCAGTAAAGAGCTTCATCCCAATGTCTAATCTAAATCTACCCTGCTATAGTTTTACTAGACTCTTCTCAAACTAGATTCTCATCATGTTCAAACCCTGCCATTAAGCATTCCTTTGATTTCTTAATTTAAGCATAAAGTTTTTTTTTTTCTCTTGTCTACCTTTTAGAAATACAAACATTACTTGAGCACAGCTAAGCTTAATCACCTCCTATTCCTATGTCAAACTGAACTTTGCCAAGTAGAAATAAATTACAGTAACATTAAAATTAAAAGCTTCCCTCTATACAATGAGTTCAACTCTCGATATATAATTTACATGCAATACAAATTCACAGTACAATATATACAATATATTTATGTAATTGCTGACATTTATTATGTGTCAACATGTACTTTTTATTAACAGCATTTCACTAAAACTAGACACGACCACAACACAGCAGATGGGAGTGAAAGAAGCTCAGGATGAGCAAGCCATTATCTACGGAGTGTCACTATAAAAGCATATCCTGAACAGAAGAACTGGGCAATCTGAGACACAGAGCACAGAAGAGTAGTGTTCCTTCATATTTTTTTTACAATGGGCCACAGGGAAATGGATCCCACCCAACAGACTGTGCTGGACCTACTGACTGGTAACAAGGCCCTCAGAACAGGCGACAGAAAATATCTGTGTCCATCCTGTCCACCTCAGTAGTACGTATTTAAGAAAGCTGCAGGAAGGACTTGGTCACCTGATGGTAGCAACTGCTGAGCCTGTTTTCAGTAGTTATCAAGGGGAGACTGCCTTGCCATGAAGCACCTGAAACTGGAAATGATGATGTAAACAAGCCCTCAAAGCTCCAAAGATAAAACAGCTACAGAACCACTCTTACCACAAGAGAAAGTTGATGGGGAGATATATGGAGTGTAAGTCCTCCCACATACAAGCATCAGTAGATAGCATTCAGAGAGCCAGATAAAACCAGTCCAGTCAGGGGCCTCTCTCTGGAGCCACAGATAACAGCAGAAGACAGTCTACTTTTGGAACTGGGGGCCACAGCTCTACTTCCACACAGCAGGGAAAAGTAAACAGACAAAAACCAAACCAACCGACCAAAAAAAATCCCAACCAAAACAAAACCCCCAAAAAACAACAAAAAACCAGTCTCCAGAGGAAGACTTCTCCAACTCCAGGGTGGGCGTACATGAGGTGCAGGATGTTTGCTGACACTCTCCACCACTAACATTTCTCTTGAGTTGCATCTGAGGGGGATGCAGTAACTGGAAAGAATGACAAAGGCAAACAAACTGAAGAACTCAACTACCTCTCCAGAATAAGTTTTAAATCCTTTATAACTCCAGAGAGAAAGTTATTAAAATGAATGGTTTCAATATCAGAAATAAATATTATTATTATTAGTGACTGCCATAAGACTAAGGGCAAGGATAGACAATGCCACTTCTCATGTTTTCTGTTCAACTTGGTTGGTCAGGTGGGCCGTGAGCAGTCACCAGCAGCAGCGAGGGGGTCTTTGTGAGCATCATTTCCTCACTCAGCTGCCTAATAGGTCTTGCCAATAGCCATAATCACAGAATTGTCAAGGTTGGAAAAGACCTCCAAGATCATCAAGTCCAACCTTCTAACCAACACCTCCATGACCACTAGACCATGTTGCAAAGTGCTTCATCTACACATTTTTTTAACTCCTCAAGGGATGGGGACTCTATCACTTCCCTGGGCAGCCTGTTCCAATGCTTGACTACTCTTTCAGCAAAGAAATTCTTCCTACTATCTAATCTGAACTTCCCCTGGCACAACTTGTGGACATTTCCTCTTGTCCTGTTGTCAATTACTAGGGAGAAGAGGCCAGCACCAGCCTCACTTTCCTTTCAGGTAGCTGTAGACAGCCAATAAGGTCTCCTCTCAGCCACCTCTTTAGACTAAACAACCCCAGATCCCTCAGTCTCTCCTCATAAGAAATGTGCCCTAATCCCCTCACCAGCTCTGTTGCCCTCTGCTGTACCTGCTCCAGCACCTCAATGGTCTTTCTTGTAAAGTGGTGCCCAAAACCGGACAATACTTGATGTGTGGGCTCACCAGTGTGGAGTACAGGGGCACAGTCACTTCCTTCTGCTGGCCATGCCATTTCTGATATGGGCCAGGATGCCACTGGCCTTCCTGGGCACACTGCTGGCTCATGTTCAGCCAGGTGTCCACCAGCACCCCCAGGGTCCTTTTCTGCCAAGCAGCTTTCCAGCCACTCCTCCCCAAGCCTGTAGTGCTACCTGAGCTTTTTGCAACAGAAGCACAGGACCTGACATTTTGTCTTATTAAACCTCACTCAATTGCCCTCAGCCCATTGATCCAGCCTGTCCAGATTTCTCTGTAGAGCCTTCCCACCCTCAAGCTGATCAACACTCCTGCTTAATTCCATGTTGTCTGCAAAGTTACTCATCCAAATCATTAATAAAGATGTTAAACATGACTGGCTCCAGCACTGAGCCCTGGGGAACACAACCTGTGACCAGTCGCCAACTGGATTTAACTCTGTTTGCCGCAACTCCCTGGACTCAGACATCCAGACAGTTTTAATCCAGCAGAGAGTACACTTGTCTAAGCCATGAGCTGTCAGCTTCTCCAGCAGAATGCTCTCAGGAACTGTGTTAAAGGCCTGACTCAAGTCTAGGTACACAACATCCACAGCTTTTCACCCATCCACTAGGCAGATCACCTAGTCACAGAAGGAGATCTGGTTGGTCAGCCAGGACCTGCCTTTACTGAACCCATACTGGCTGGGCCTAATCCCCTGGCTGTCCTGTGCTTGATCCCCTGGCTGTCCTGTGCTTGCCATCTAAGTGCACCCACCCAAGATGAACTGCTCCATAACCTTCCCTGCTACCAAAGTCAGGCTGACAAGCCTGTAGTTCCCCAGATCCTCCTTCCAGCCCTTCTCGTAGATGGATGTCACACTGGCAAGCCTTCAGTCGTCTGGGACCTCCCAGTTAACCAGGGCTGCTGATAAATGATGGAGAGTGGCTTGGCTCCTCTGCCAGTTCCCTCAGTACTTAAGTGGACTTTTATCCAGCCCCACAGACCTGTGGGTGTCCAGCTGGAATAGCAGGTTATCAACCATTCCTTCTGGATTATGAAGGGATTATTCTGCTCTCCATCCCTGTCTTTCAGTTCAGGAGACTGAATACCCAGAGGGTAACTGGTTTGACTGAGGCAAAAGATGATGTTAAGTCCCTCAGCCTTCTCCTCATCCTTGGTGGCAGTATCGCCATTCACATACAATAAGGGATGGGGACTCTCCACAGCTCTCTTTTTGTCGTTAATGTGTTTGTAAAAACACTTTTTATCATCTCATACAGCAGTGACCAGACAGTTCTAGCTGGACTTTTGCCTTTGAGATTAAATATTCCAGAGCAAGAGCAAGGCAATAAAGATGTGAAGGTCCCCTGATGCAGTGACCATAGGTCTAAATGTGTGCCCACTTTTTACCATTTGTTTTTGGGGAACCAAGCAAAAGTTAATTCAGGTATTTGCTAAGGAGATGGTCATAGCACCAAACCCACCACTTTCTTATAGCAGTGTGAATCCCATCCAGTCAGAACACAAGCCTGCAATGTTCTTTCAAAAATTCTCTAACGAAGGCAGTAGCTGCCTACCTGCAGCAGAGATTGGTGAGGACACCAACACAGACTTTGAAATGCATCTCAGAACTGAATAACCAAATTCAATCAAATACATAAGTCACATCCTCAAACCAAGCTGAGGTAAGAGAAAGGCTCAAGAAAGCAATACCTGACTATTCCAGATGCATGAAGGGGGAAACTTGCAACCTTTCAAAAAGAAGTGTCTGTGCCAGCACAGCAGATGGCTGGGAGGCACCGAGGAGACACACACTACTGTCATGCACCATGCAGGCTACAGAGCTGGCTTTGGGGTGGAAGGAGGACAGAGGAACACGTTTCCGTGTACTGTTGTAACCACTGTAGTGGCAACCACAATCAAAGCAAAAACAGTATTTCCAAGATAAAGGATTTCAGCTCGCAATAAGGTCAAGGCCCATAGAAGAACAACTTCCACACATGCAGCTTGCTAACCAGCTTAAACTTTCCTAACTGTGCTCTACTGTTTATGAAAGGCTGCTCTGTAAAGCGCTGCACCTGATGCTCATGTCAGGCTCATCACTACTCCACAAGACCTAAGAAGCAAAGCTGAAGGCTATCTACAGCAACCTTTACTGTCCTCCCTCACCTTAAAATGCTCACACACTTCTACTGCGTTTTTCCCACTGAACTCAAATACAGAAAATCAAGAAGGGTTAGATTGATATTTTTGGGTATAGTTTATCTTATTTGAAATCAAGTTTCTCCATCGCAACATATGTAACTAACTTTGCAGTGGCAAACTACTCAAAGATTTAGTGACATGTCAATCTGAAAAATAAAAATCTCCAAAGTGGTGTTTCCCTGTGTCTGTTCAATTGAAAATCGTTGAGTTTACCTGGCTCCGGATTAAATGGAGTGACACATAATTGGCTCTGACAACTGGGCCTTGCTGGACATAGTTGATTGAATGGAAAAGAGCATGCAGCTTCCCAGTCCAGGGAAGATTCACTAAGTTTCTCTACAACCTCTTAAGTCTGGCTAGACTTGAAATAGCTACCCTTTTATTTATTAATTTTTAACCACAGAGTAAGCTCTGGGTTTTTTTGTTTGGTTTGTGGGGTTTTTTGGGTTGTGGGGTTTTTTTTAAATATTGTAGTTCTGATACCTGGACTTTTTGCACAATGCTCTTAACTTCACCAAGAGCAAGATCAGGTATTCAATGACTAGTGCTTCACCACAGCACAAACAGGACTTCTCCAGATTTAGCACCTAATCCCCAAATTATCCAGATGTACACATAAGATAATTTATCAGATTGCCTTTTGAACATTAGGTACTAGCAAGCTTCGTATACTTTAACTCATTAAAATACCATTGCATCATATAAACCATCATATAAACATCTATTTTTATGTACATATGTACACAAATCTATACTACATTTGTGTGCATATAGACTTGTTCACATCCAAAAACTGTACTGCTTCACTGAGATTCTTTTCAAAGCTAATTAAATCCACTTCAGTTTAGATCATGCCTTACACTTCCACAGATAAACAGCCAATATCAAGCAACACCACCAACACAGTAAAAAGTGTAGGGACTTCATAGGACAGAGATGGAAACTAGTTTCACACTGTGTTTTTGTTTATATCGTGCATTTAGCATTTACAATAATGAACAGGGAGTCGATAGTATTAAGTTTAGTCAGAAAAACATTAAAAACAAAAAGAAATTGAGAGCTTCCTTGTTTTCTTATAAGCTCATTAATAAAAGCATCCCCTCTTAACAGCTACATCCTTAAACTGGAAAGAAAGGAAACATCTGCAGGGCTGGTAGCATAACAGCAAAATGTCATGTGATCTTAATTTAGCTGAACTGAAGCTTTTCCTTCTGTGCTTGTTCTGTCGTTGCTTGTAAAGAATAGGAAATGCTTTGTCCTCACCTTACAGTCTAATCTGGAAATATGAGAGACAGGAGACAAGAAAACATGCTGCTGCCCCATGCATGATAAAAGAACCTTCCCAGGAGTCTGATGGGAGTGATGAAGAGTGGCTTGCACCGAGTCACTACCTGTCAAGGGCTGCCTTACACTGCTTCTTCCAGCCTATAGGAACTTCTTGATAGACCTAAGAACACGAGCTGCCCCATGACCCACTCTGCTTCTTACAAACAGGGAGCGAACGGCAAGATACACCAGCAATGTCCCCAGTTCAGTAGGCTACTGCAAAAATGGGAACGAATTTCAACAAAGTTTGTACTCTTGCTTTCTCTTTTACATAGCCTCTTTATCCCTGTGGCAAACCTCAGTGCTTGGACTAGGCTCCTCCTGATGCAGCTATGATGCTGAGTAAGAGCTTTACTTTGAGGGCTCAGCAGTGGGACAGAAATATACCTTAAACCAGCTTTCCATCAAATATGAGGTTGATAATTTAAGTATGAGCTTCTTACTGAAGCTACTGAACTTTTCAAACAGAAAATGCTTGTTCCTGTTCTAAAAACAAGAAAATGAGATCATTTAGATACTAGCCACACAACTTCACCTACATAAACATATCACTGTACCTGCTGATAACGCAAACTCTTAAGACTTTAGATAATTCAATTCTGCAATACTGCAGCTTTACTTAAGATTTTATTTCATGTACAACAGAAATGTCTCTGACCTGCCCAAGGCCAAACAGAAGCCTCTGCAAGATCAGGGAATTGCCCCTCAATGTCAAAATCTAACCTGTCACCCTAAAAATATAGTTATCATAAATGAGTTGTTATTCCAGAATCTGTTTGCAAAAGATTTACCTAGATACATGGGAAGAGTTTTAAGAACAACTGACTTTGAAAGAACTATTCATACATACCAAGGAAGTTTAACACAAGGAACATGGCTCAAGACACCACAAAACTTGTAAGAAAAACATGTCAAGTTTCTTTACATCCCCACATACGTGGCTTCCCTCCTCAAAAATAACCTCTAAATATACATCTTGAGCTGCTCAGTGTTAAAAGCTTTCAAATACAGAGATTATTTCAAACCCCTAAATTTGCAATCTATTGTGCATACGGGGGGGAAATGGACACACAAAAAACCCCAACACGAAACAAAAAACACACACAGAAAAAACAACCACAAAAAATCCCACAACAGCTTTTCCAGTGAAGAACTTTCTTAAATCTTTATGCCCGGAGATGAGGTATTACTAAGAGGATAAAGAGGAGAAAGTTGTCCACAGGATTTTCGGTTTAGTAGCAAATCCAGCAGCTTTCAAATGTTGACTTATGACACAATCATACATAACATGCATATTTCCTCACAGCTTGTATTGGATATATCAGTAAGAATGGCTAATATAGACTACTAAAAATCTACATGTTTATCTCTGTCTGGAGGTTGGGGTAGAGAGAGAGAAGAAGTCTATTTTAACACAAATCCATTTGGTTATTTAAGAGCTACTTGTCTTTGCATGCCTATTACTGTGGCTTGAATTGCTCCCTGTTGCTGAGTTACTTCCCCCATACTTCTGAACTTTACAAAATATTTCTTCAGCAATGTGAATTCCCACAATGAGTAAAGCCACCAGCTATTTCCTGCAACAATTTTACTTACACCTTTTACTCAACAAAACTGAAAACATCACACCCTGCACTGCTATGAGACAAGATTTTTATCATATTCCCTCCTTCCCCGAGGCAGCAGATAAAGAGAAGAACACAGTAAGATAGCACAAATATCATATTTCAAAACCATTATCAGCTACAAATATCTCAGAAGGAATGCAGCCACCTCTGTTATTTCATCCTCCAAGTGACACATTTGGAAGATCGAAAAGCTTTTTTAATGTTATTGGAGATTCTCTGAAGGAAGGGAAATAGCTGCAGTGCAGCAGCTGCTGCAGTACTGCTGTGTTCTGGGGCTTGAAGGCGATGTGAGAGCCAGGCTTGCACTGCAATATTTCATTTGCACACACTGCCTCACCGAAAACACAGCCTGCAGTAATAGTTCTGATTTTTTTATTAACCGGAGCTTAAGAGATCTTGGCTCCTGTAATGTCACAACATACTAATGTACTTTCACGTACATCAGTACAGTCTTTGATGAGAAGGTTCCTTCCAGCCGAGCTTCGATGGTCAGGCCCAGCCTGTGCAATAAAATTTGACCAACTGTAAATTTACAGAACTTTACAAAATACCTATTTCTAGCCGAGAAGCTCAAGATTTAACTATGTACAGGGCTGAAAGAACATTACTGTTACTTTTAGGAGAATAAGATAAAAAATAAAAGCCTCAATAATAAACGCCTGTTTAGAGCACAGTGACAACCTACGCTCTTTGCTGTAAGGCAACAATCTACACTCAATTCACTGTCTCCTGTTCCCTATCCAATACTTGAAAACAGGTGTTTGTGATGTAAGGAGGAAAAAAACCCAAACTCAAAACTGTTATATCATCTACTTCATATCACTTACCAGTAATTCTTTGGACATACTTGCTCTAATTCATGCCACCATGGCCACAAGGTGAACAGACATATCAAGCGCGTCAAGAGTTTACCCTCATGCTGAAGGCTGTCCTTACAAGGACAGAGAGGGTAGCTCCTCCTGCATCTTACTGAAGATGAGCCTAGTTATGTTACTGAGGAGAAGTGTTACTTAGCACTTCCATATATTTATTAAAGAAATCTTACTTGGATCACAGCTAGTATGTTAAATTATGATTCTGAGACTACAACTCCATGAACATCAGGTCAAAGAAAAAATTAAAAATTGCCTTAGTCTTATTTTTTAAGGCTAAAAACAAAGGCGCTAAAAATTCCCTGTTTACCAGACCAGACTATATTAATAACAGGATTAATCATCTGTGATACTGTTGGGCAGTCTGGGTAAGTACAAACACAAATCTGAACATAAACCAATTTACAGTGGTCTCCCACAGGGTACAAACTTTCTACCTGCTATTCTTTCACAAATCTTACATTTGCAGTCATGCTCAAGTTCTAAATAGTCCATAAGACACTCACACTTGAGTCTGCCTCACATCCCAAAGACAACAGTCACAGCCAATGTATAAAAAGAAGCAAGACACTTTGGTACTTTGCAGTAACTCATTCTAAGAAAGGTTAGAAGATAGGTAATGAAGCTGTCCCCGGAACACAGAAAGAAAGATGAAAAATTGCAAGCAATTTGGTTTATTTTTGGACTCTTAGATTACTGCAGAAGACTCCCAAGTGAATATTCACGGATCACCATGTGACAACCATCAATCCTATTTAAGGTCTGGACTAAAAACTGCAATTCAGTGATGTCAACAGAACTACACTTATTTGCACGATCTAATCATCTGATTTTAGAGGTTTCTGGTTTAGTACAAAACACTGCTTAACCTTTGAAAACATTCTAATACACACATCATCTTGCTGTATCCGAGCACAAAGGGCAACTGTCTCCAGTTGTAGTAACGTTCATGCTGTCCTATCAAAGTACATTTTGTTTAATCTACATTATTATGGTAGACAAGAAAATACTTCTGCCTTTTTCACTTCTTGTTTTAAAAATCAAAATTTGTGACATGTATGCTGGGGGGTAAACACTAAAACAGAAGATATCCTTAGAAGGACTCTATAAACCAACTTGAGAAGTTATTAGGAACACATACAGACAATTAAGTAGGTTTTTATTCTCTTCTTGAATATATATTTCTAATATTTCTTCAGAAGAAAACTTGTTTTCCTGTAAGGTAAGCCTTCAACTCAGCTCTCAGATCACAAGCAGTAATTAATCCCCTGATGTTTTATTGAGGTCAGGATGGATGAAAATTGCCAATAGTTTCATAGGTCCTGCTAATTCTAGGACACTATGAGCCAGAACAGTCCTGTGCTTTGAGGTTACTCTTGAAAAAGAGCTGTTATTCTCAGGCTTCACAGGTCACCCATCTGCTTTCTCACCAAGCAGCTTCCTCAGACACTGCTAGGTGGAGAATGTGGAGATAGGAACACTGTTATCCAAAGACACGTACATCTCTCACCAGGCATGACAGCTTCCACTTCTGCCAGGGCATTTCAATGCAGCAGGCAGAGCAGCTGCACTGTAATATCCTGTAAGTGAACTTTCAGCTTCATTTCAAAGAAAAATATCAGCAGCACCTCATTAAAATGTAGAGTTTACAGGGACTTTGACCAACCAACCAAACAAGCAAATTAAAACCAAAACAAACCAAAAGCACCCAAACACAGCAACTGCATGTTCTACTCAATAAAATCTAGTAAGATCAAACAGTTCAGCAACATTTGTACCTCAAGCATGCAAGTAATTTGAAGTATACTCATCTACAGTTTTCTTTCCAGCTTGGTACGAAATTGCTTTTAAGCTATGTGAACCCTCTTCAGGGGTTGGTTTGGGGTTCGTTTGGTTATTGTTTGGGGTTTTTTTAGGTTGGGTTTTTTTGTTTTGTTTTGGTTTGTTTTTGTTTTTAATGCAACAGAAGAGACTTATTTAACCTATGTTAGGGAGATGACTCAAAAAACCCAGACACTGTGAATCAGCTTTTCTATCATTTAAAAAACCCAAAACAAACAACAACAAAACCAACACCACCACACAGCAATGTATTTTCCTAATTAAGCAGTTTCAGTACAGACATGACATATAGGGGTTGTCTGTATTTTAAATTGCATATTGTTTCAAAGTATTTCTGTGTGTGGTGGGAATATTTCTTTATCACCTGCCTTTAGTTACTGTACTGAAGCTGCAACTCTAAGTGTTCACCTTCTGCTTACACCACAGAAGAATAAAACAAATTTCAGAGACTGGCTGAATGTTAGATGAGAAATACAGGTAATATCTAGAATACCTTTTAAGTAGTATTACAACTGCATACACTATTTTAAATCCTTTAGTAAGGAGATTCTATTGTAAAACATTTCCATTGAAAAATCTAATCAAGTTTGTGGGTATTCCTGCCCCCCCCCCGCAGTTCTGCAGTAAATCAGTCAATTAGATGTAAATCTGTCCATATCAAGAACTGAATAACATCCTGTGGAAGTTTATTTTATCTTGTATGTTTATAAAGAAATACGTAACAACCTCCCCTCACACTATTTTTTAAAATCATACTCATGATCAAGTATTTTGAAATAGCCAAGATATTTCAGTCCTTTTAAAGCAGGAAAACAAAATTAGCCTTAGATTTATTAACAATGTAGTTTATTCTGGCATATCTCCCCCTTCCTGTATGTGGTACTTATAGTTTATTTTTGTGCAATTCATGAAGTAAAACCCCTCAAAGCTTAAGAGTAAGAGAACAATCTTAAGACTAAGAGAACAATCTAAAGTTTAACACTCAAAGTGTTAAAAAAAGGCAATTATATAGTCAAAGCATGCTTTGGATGCTTAGTAACTCTAGAAAACTTCTTAGTAAATGGCAACATTTCTCTTACTACATCCTCAATAGGATTGGGGGCGGGGAGAAGAGCTCTCTCGAGCCTTTTTCTTTTTCCTTCCTTATATTACATTATAAAATCTTATTAAAACATGTAAGGGTAAATAAACAACAAACCTGACCACTCCACGCACAATACAGGTTACATATGAAACTCCAGTTGTGATTGATCATGCAGTCCAAAATCCTGAACTGGGCCATGTCTTGCTCTAGCGCAGATTGCTGCTGTGCTCTGACTCAGCTTTTGTCCGAGTGATCCTCGAGGATATGAGAGCTATGCAGTAATGACATTCAGGAACAAGGACCTTCCTTCCTGTTCAGACTCCCTTCCCACTCCAATCATGTGTCAACACAACAAGATAAACTGATAGAACAGCATAACATTCCTCAAAATAATATTTCCTATTTCCAAAGCTGCCAAATTATGCATTCTTGGAAAAAAAAAAAAAAAAAAAAAAGGAAATAAGAACATCCTAAGAAGTCACACTAAAGCAAATACAGAAAGGTTCTTTCACACTGCTTGTTCTCTCCCCCCTCCACCCCCTCATTTCTGCTGCTGCTGAAACCAGTCTGAACATCAACAATTCAGTACAGTAACCCACATCATATAAATCTTAAACTTGCTTAGACACAGTCCTAATGATAGCTTCTGTGTTTTCATGAGACCCAAAAGCTTAGGGCTCCTGTTTGAAACACAGCACAATAAGAGCAACATTTCAAGGTCAGGAGAGCTTCACAGTTTTCATATAAATTACACGGGTTCACCTACTTCAGGTTCTTAAATGGCAGACTCCTCTTTAAACCTACCAGAGTAGCGTTAGCATTGCACAGAGACCTGTCTGCCTCTTGTCATGAAGGATGACAGCCCTATTGATAGGGGAACGGAAGAGGCAACACCAGAGGGACACTGAGAAACTGCAGAAAACTAAAGTTTTTTTTCTTCACATATTTCCCTTTTGCAACCTGCAAAGAACCCCTCTGTTTCAGAGCGCACCTCACATTCTGGGTCTTGACAGCCTACCTTGTATCCCCTCTTCCCCTTCAAAGGTGAGATTCAGAAATACAGGAAATGTGTTGCCACAAACACATTTTATCTGATGATCACATGAACTATTAGACTAGTGATAGAAATGATTTACAATATTCTGCAGGTTAAACACCACAGTTAACTAACAAATGCTTCAGAAACAGACAGGCAAGGCTTCATCTACCAGCTGTAGCTCAAAATAATTAAAAACTAGAACATGTTATTTGTTGAAAGTGTGTTTGAGATCCCAAGCATCTCCCTGCTAGCAGAAGGAACCCAAACCTTCTGACCTGAAGTCAGAACAAGCAAAGACAGCCATGCAGAAAACAGGCTGCACAGTCCCCCCATTCCCAGGCTCAGCTGCTCCTTCAGTAAGAAAAGGACAAAGATAACACAGGAGAAGAGATGGGTATGAGAAGGGCAGAGCCTTCTGTTTGCATCAGCTCTCAAGCTCTGCCTCAAAGAGCAACATCTCTGAGATGCAAAAGACTTTTCTATGTTGAGAAAGTATGGAGGAACAACTACAGGAATGGGTGGCCAATTCACCCTTTGGCTCAGTAATGGCCAAACAACTGAAAGGTGCTTCAAACGTGAAAGAAAATCCACACTATAAAAGCAGCCTGGAAATAAAACAAGTGTCACAAGGGTCACACAACTGGTGTGGCAAATAGTAGCTTGTAACTTTGAAATAAGGCCTCATTTGTTTTAAGCAAACCAACAACAAAAACAAAACAAAACAAAACAAAAAAAAAAACCACAAAAAAACCCAAAAAAAAACCAAACAAAAAAAAAAAACCAAACAAACAAAAAAAACCAAACCAAAAACAAAAAACACACACCAACAACAAAAACAAAAAACACAAAACACCCAAAAAAAAAAAGGCAGACTCTTAGCCAACCTCTTCCTTCCTCTCCAAGGTGAGCAGGCTGCAAACTTCCAAGACATAATTTTGTATGTCATATCTATTGTGTTTCATTAGAAGATGTACATGGCAGAGATTCTCCGTTATCCTTACAACACCCAATTACAAAAAGGTGAGAACAGTAGTAGTGCAACACAGCACAAAATTAACGTGGCCACTTGAAGGGGATTAAAGAGCTCAAGATATTAAAACAATAAAATCTTCTCATACAAGTTAAATGATGTGAACTGAAGCAGTCTGTGCTGACAAGGGGCTAGAAGTCCTGCTTAGCAACTATTACTGGGTGGAACAGATACAATTCCTCACAACAGCCCTCCTAACTATCCAAGCTGGAGAAAACTTGGAGGGAGGATGTTTGGGAAGGTCTTATGGAGTGCAGCAAGGGGTTACTGCAGAGATGCTGGAGCAGAATGAAGCAGTTAAGTCTCCAGGACAGGAACTCTGGAAGGAAGAAGGACCTGGCATCCTGCAGGGCCAGCAGCAGGGATACTGGCAGAAACTGTGGGGCAGCCTCCACACAGCTGGAAAAGCAGCCTGCTGCACGCTTGCTGCACTGGGGAAAAGTGTTATCAGCAGCTAAATAAGGTGGACAGAAGAAGGGAAAAGAGTTCTAGGAAATTAAGAGAAGATGGTTGTTTTGTACTAAAAGCATCAAACAGGTTCTTCTTAAACAGTATTTTAGTACAGTTCAGCAGTGGTCAGTTTCATTATCAATTACCTCTTCTAAGATCCCTAAAGTTATTACTCTGTATTTATTCCCTATAAAGTACTCAAACCCCTAATAAAAGTATTCAACATAGCTTATTAAAAAGTCTCCTACTGTACAGCAGGATATGGTCAGTTAAACCTCAGAATCAAATTTGTGCAACTTTTCACAACATCAGCAGTCACTACTAATCTGTTACTACTGGGCATTAAATTTTCAAATCTGTTTTAGGGTAATTCTAAAACTATTTTTTTTCCTCTCCAACACGGCCCATGCTTGTCTACCATGGCAATTCATGCAAAAGTGTCAAAATACTGCAGATAAAACCATGTTATATAATATAGAGTGCTAGGACAACAGAAACAGACAGTATTTGCCTGCCACCTGCCACCAAAAATCAGTATCAAAATGCTTGTGAATTCCAATAGGCATAGAATGAGGTGAGGACCAAAGTTTTTGGAAGCTTGTCTTTGCTGAAGTCCCTTAAGGGAGCAGCTCAGGAACTGCTGCAGAGGCAGCAGTTATTCAACAGTAAGCTGCAGTTATTGCTTAAAACTGCCCTCAATTTTCCTCTAAGTCACTTTGTGTACTGGTAAATTTGATCTACTATTACTGAAAACTGTTCCTGATAATCTTCAGCTAGTCTGACAATTGCTCTCACATTTACATGAGATAATCACCTTCCTGGCATGAGGTTAAATCAAATTCCACTAGCTTAACACTCCTCTGTTCTAACCTCACTTTTACCTTACCTTACTGTTAACATGGGGTTTTTTTAAGACTTTATTTATTTCTCCTAAGCATGGTTATTATGCTTAGGAGATTCTGCTTGGAAGATTCTGTGCAAATGCACAAGAAGGAAAAGAATGTCTGGAAAGAAAAAAAAAAAAAAGTATTTCCATTGCTCAGCCCACAAGACTGACAATGAGAAAAGTTCCTACAGAGTCAAGAGCAGGAAGAGGCTGCAATATTATTTCCATTCTGAATTCTTTCCTATCATTGAAAATGTTACAAAAAACTATGAACATTAAAAATGGGGGGAACCAACACACTGTAAATACAAAACTCACCTCTCTCTCCATTAAAATAAATAAATTAATCAATCTGGAGTGTTCCCTGTCCTCTGTATCAACTTCTTTTTAAAATGCAGTACAGTTCATAGAACTAGAAACACAACATATATCCTTAGGGGAAAAAAAAATGCAATTGTAGAACTGCTGGCACAGTACCACTTCAGGCTCTTTAACATGTTTGTACCAGTCTGCTACAATTCTAGTAGTTCAAGTACTGAAAAACCAAGGAAATGCACAAGACTTATCACTCTTCCATCAGAAACTATGGGCAAAAGAAAATAACTGAGACATCACAACTGCCATTTTTCTTCTGCATGACTGCTACTTGTATTTTTCATCAAATATAGCCTGATTCACATAATGAGCTTATTTGTGATTAATTTTGTAAACACTCCATCTCCCCACCCCTCAAAAACAAATTCAAATTCACAATATCTAAGTCAGATAGAGTAATTCTAGTTGTTTAAGACTCATGCAGAGCAAGGTACTCATCAGTTTGGCTCCCTAATTCTTCAAAAAAATGCTCTTACATCCACTCTCAGATGACTTTGCCATCATCTTTTCTTGCTTCCAAGAACAAGATGGAATAGCAATATTGATTTGGCAAGAGTTACTTTTGAGTCATGACAAAGAAAAATCCTTCTCCCTTAAGCTAACAGTTCAACAGTTAAGCTGAAGTAGTGCCCGCTACCTTGGATTTTAACCTCAGGCATTTTCAGCAAACCAGTCTGGTGTTTCCTTTCCCTGATCAACTTCTGTTTAGGCTATGATACAAGATGCATTTTCTCTTCCCCTTTATCTAACCTATTCAGTTACAAATTTCTTTCTCTGCTTTAGAGGATGATCAGATGTCCAAGAAAGAATTGAATTTTACTAACTTCAGCTACAGGAAAGTATTTTTTTGTATCCCACAACAATTAATACACTGGAGGAAAAAAAAAAAAAAAACCACCAAAAACCACCCACAAAAACCACCAGCATAAAAGATCCCAAACTGAACTTCACTAAGGCAGCTGACACTATTAGAAATTGGAAGCATACTTCTACCACTGTTCTATTTAAGAAATGCACAACCAAATTCAGTGGGGATTGAGTAGGACATAAAAGGTATCCGCACTGTTATTTTAAGTATACTCTGTGATACCATTAAGCACTTCTGCAACATTTGCTGTGTAAACGAGATCAAAATTAGAAGAATACAGGTTTCTCAAGCTATCATCACTACCACATACAGCAGATCATTTGCTTTCCCACCAGCAAGCTTCTGGATGATAAAAGAAAGACTGTAGGCTCCTGGGGAAATTCTTGTTTGTCTAACCCAATGTCCAAACAGCTGTATCAGTTTTGTTTCAACTTATTTTCACTATCCTTATGTTTGTGTGTTAATAGAGGATCAAAAAGCCAACCGAATTAAAACTAAAACCAAGTGTATTTGTTAAAGGGCATTTTAAATCACATCAGTACTATTCACCTGGTTAATTTACATCATCCCCACTCAAAGAGAGAACACAACATGCCAATTTTTTTCATGTCCAACCAAAACATAAAAAAATGTTGCAGTGCTTATTGCTAACATAAATGTACCATCACCACTGAATTTGGCCTCATGAAAACAACAGCTATAAACTACATTACCAATTTTGTCTAGATTACCTGTCAATCTTGAGACACACACCATACACAGTGGTGATTGTGCTGCCATGATGAGGTTAGAGACTGGAAAGGTTTCAGGGTTCCCACACACCCTCCTCCAGAATGATGGTAAAAGCTTCTAAATTAAATCACATCAAATTTAATGCCTTTGGTACCAACAGCACGCATTTTCTTTCAAAGATGGGTTTCTATTTAAAGTTTTAGTGCTGCTATCTGAACACACATGGGTCTGAAACTGGCTTAAGCCCCAGCACAAGGGTTATTCCAATAGGCACTTTCTGTTGTCTTCATATTACTCACTACCATGCAGTGCTGTGTGATCAGCTTTGCTATTTCTGATCCCAGACTGAAGCCAGAACTAAGTTTCTTGCCTGCCCAAGACTGGGCTTCAGAATCCTAAAACTTCCATTCTGAGACAAAAAGAATCCTTACACCCATCAATGTATAAAGAAACATATAGGAACATAGTGCTAGCTCTGGTGATTATAAAGAAGATCCCTTCAATTTACAGAGACATTTATTTGAACAGCAAATCTCTCATAATACAGTTAAGTCTTCTTAATAATCTAGCAATCTCTCAATACAACTTCTAGCTAAAGCTAATCACCAAATGTGACCACACTGAAGCACCTTAATTTACAGCCCAATATCCTCTTATTGAGATCAGGGGGTTCTCAGAAGGCTGAACTGTTTGTGTACCAAGAACTGCCTGAGCTTCTTGTAAAGTGATCCCAGAAAGCAGCACCTACATCATGCTGCATAGGAAGTCACTGACAGACTGGTCGTAAGAAAGATGTATTTCTGCTTTCTCTGAACTAAGACTGTAAGAAGACAACTGAAATTAAAAATTAGCACTGATGGTAAATACAGGAACTATTCAGTTGTAAGAAATTTTCAATTAAATATTCATATCCAAGTTAGTACAGTGGATTCTCAAGACATCACTAGGCAGTCTACTTCAAAATAAAACTTCTGATATTCCATAGGGGATAGCAGCAGACTGTCCTTTGAAATCAAGACGACTTTGGAGTTAAGAAAGCCTCACTTAACAGACTATTAGACTACCTGAGCAAGTCCTGAAGCCAGCTAAAATGGGGAAATAAAATCTTCATTAAAATACAATTACTGGAGCACATGTTAAGCAACTCAAGTTTCTCAGCTAGCAGAATAATCACCTCCTTTGCTTCTCCTGCCTTCCTCTTTCCTCAGCTTTGGAAGACAGGCCACTGACAGAGCAAGAAAGGAACCGTACAGAGATGTCAGTTGGAAAGGTAAGCCCCAACAGAAAGCTGAAGTCTAATCCTAATTACAGTTAAGAATTCCTTAACATTTCTTTCACTTAACAAGTATGAAAAACAAAATTGAAAAAGAAAACAACAAAACCTGAAAATCAGTTTTGGAATGATGAAAAGTGTACTACATAGTATTATTAATCTTATTTTTCATAGAAAAATCTTTATTTTGTTATTCTAAACATAGAGGGGTTTTTTTTCCATTCATGTACTGGAGTAATAAAAACATGCTTATGTTAAATAACTTACCCTTGCAAATCTCTGCAATTTTCATCATTGCCATCTACGTTATCAGAGCACTATTTTAATATCGTAGTTCACATGGTATTTTTGCACTATTTATCTCCAGTCTTACCTTTCCCTGTATCTTTATAGTATCCTATCATTTTAACTTCCTGTGTTGCTCCAAATGCAGCCATGCAGAAAAAAAAATTGTTATGAAAAAAAGCAGGAGACTGGAATTTTAGTGCTAAAATAATTAAGTATAAGCCACTTTCACATCAAGAAAGAAAAGACATTACATAGTCATTCTGCTTCCATTTCAACAAAGAACACCACGGCCAGAAAGACACAAACCCAAGTACACAACTTCACACTGAGCACTAGTTTTTCAAGGTGTTAAGATTTCAGAATGAAAACACAAGCTTTCTCTTGGAAGCATTAGTAACACTGAACTACTTGCTGCAGTTTGAAGCCCAATTCTTGCTAAATATTACAGCAGCATCCCTAATTTCAAGTGAATTTTAGAAACATGATGTAAAACTTATGACTCCCTATACAGGGAAAATACAAAAAAAAGAGGTTCCTTAAGAGAAAACCACTGACTGCAAACCTACAGCTTGCAGAGGAGTCATGTCAGCACTTTTTTTTTTTTGGTAGATGTATGGACAGGGGACAGAGTCTCAAACATTAGATAACCAGTGAGCAACATTCTTCCCATCCACACTTCTACTTTGCTTTTGTAGGGGGATGAAATGTCAATGCAGTAGCTAACATATGCTATCAAACAAAGCTACTACAAGTTAAATTTTCAAGCCTGTCAGACATTTTGTTGTATTGATCATAGTCAGCATAATACAGTACAGAGAACTCCTATCACACTGTAGCTACAGAACCCAGCAGAGAAACAAGTATCACCACTTGTCACTCCTAAGTGAAGAAGAGTTAAATAAAAACAGCTTGTTAACTAATACAGCTTGCTGACTGTTATGTCTGGCTTTCTCTTCTGACTGCACCCAAATTTTATTAAGTTGTGCAATGCCAGACTAGTCTAAGAAATTTTGATGGAATTTATCATCACAAGCCCCTTCAGGTGAAGCTCAGGTACCTCAAACAAACAGAGCCAAAATAATCAAAAACTCTGGTCCCTCTACGTCAGGTTTGCAAGTAAATTTTTTCAAATAAACGTTTTGACCCTATAGCCCTGCTTCCACATACTGTGTTTTCTGAGGTTCTAAGTCTAGTTTTCACTTTTTTAAAAGAACTCAAAGATTAAGTTCTATAGACTATCTATCTAGTAATCTCTCCAGGCAGTTTAGGAAATTGGAGTAAATTCAAAAATTCCAATTTTCCTGCATTTTCTCCATCATGTTTTCCATGCATACCAAGTCCAGTTTTGCACGAACAGTGTTATCAGATCAGTCATCTGACATGTTCTGAAACTAACTTTAATCACTTTCCAGTATTTTTTGTTGTATAAAGTACATGCACTTGATCAAAGGTCTTCCCCACCATTGTGCAAGTTTCCACCCTTTCACTAAAGCCTTAATTCATTCAAACATGGACTAACTTGGAAAAAAACACACTTTAAAAGACATTAACATATTTTCCAGCTAGCTCTGGAATTCTAAGAAGGTTTATTTTAGAAGCAAACTTAAGATATCAAATTGCTACATGAGTAGGAGAACTGACTTGGGTCTCCCAGATCTTGTATCTCCTCCTTGTCTTCTTTCCTCCCATCAAATCCCCTGTAAAGGAAAGAATGACTTTTTTGGCCAGACAGCAGTCATGCATGTGCTGACCGGCTGCCAGAGCTCCCCCATCTCAGCTTCAGCATGAGGCATTAACCTGGGCTTCTCTTCCATCTAGCTACTGATTTACTCCAAACTTCCAGTCACTCCATAATCTCAGAGACCTTTTTCCTGCCTTGAAATTTGACTTGCCTTGAAATTGGCCAATGAGCTCAAGAGCAACTGCAGAGGAGCCAACAGACAGGCAGACTGATGGCATGCACAAGAGAAGTTAGAATTTAAGAATTCTTACTACTTTATTACATCACTTGTTTCCCACCACATCTTTTGCCTGAAGAAAAACAGGCTTTGCATTTTCAACACTACTACCTCCCACTCCTTCAACATGGAGTTATTATTGCACAAGCTACCTTCTATAGGTTTCTTTAGGACAATAAATGAATTCTGTACTCTGTTCATACTTTCTCCACAATACTATAGAATTATCACTCAAATTGTCCTACAGAAATGCAGAGATCATGAACTTCTCAGAAATAAGAAAGAAACTTGCAGAACCTTAGGCTAGCACATGTAATACATTTCAATCCTATAATGCTCAAGTGAACTCTTTACAAAAAAAGCCAACAAAAATTAAAATTAACTCATAAAAGGAATATTCTTGTCAAAAAGTTACTGACTACAGGTGGACCAATAAACTGTTTCTGACAAACATTCATTTTCTAATACATAAAATACTACCTTCCCCATTTTCTGTTAGGAAGAACAGAGGAGCTGAAGGAAGCAGGATTTTCTAGAGAGTGAAAGCTCAAATTCACAAAACATAGGCACAGCAAAGGTGGTGCTGCACTTTATGGGGTGCAACTCCTGGACTGGCATTTACAAGGTAAGGAGCTCAGATTCTTATCTCAGCAACGGGCATTTCTAAGCATCTAGCAAAGAAATTCAAACCAGTGAAGAACAGACCAAACAGATACTAGAGGCAGCAACACTGTGGAAAGGAGTACATCCAAAATCCCCAAATCACACTTATTTATAGAGTTCATAGAGACTGAACATATTTTTAGACAGAATAGAAAAGCACTATGTAAAATTAAGCATTACTGTAACGTAAATGATCAAAACCACAGAAGCCAGATGTCTGAATCTATCTGTATGCAATAGGCAATTACTTGTGGCATGAAAAAGACTTGACATGACACTTAAGTTCTTTCATACACTGGAATTTAAAACCTTTTTATTTCTTAACCACAGGATAAAAGAAACTTTCTAGGACATACACAGTATGCAAAATATTACCGTAGCACTGGTAAAGACTTGTTTTTCCTCAACTAGCGGCACTGCCTTGTTACATTTACAGAGGAAGTCAATAGCTTCACCCTCTGGCCTCAAAAGTTCATTTACACTGTGAACCCAGGGTAATTTTTAGTGGTTACCACTAAAGGGAAATACACTGATTGCAAAAAACCACAGACTCAACATATGTAGCTCCACAGAGATGGTATCTAAGTAGATCTTAGTAATAACATGTCACTTAGAACTATACTTTTAAACCTCACTATGTTGGTGGCAGAATTCATGCTTTCAAAGCTCTTTAAAAAAAAAAAAAAAAAAAAAAAAAAAACAAAAAAAAAAAAAAACAAAAAAAAAACAAAAGA
>JANHGN010015930.1:51180-61895 GCA_024605025.1 Megaceryle maxima
GTGGGCAGCTTTCTGACTACCTCTTGCTTAAATTTAGGATATATAAAAAAAAATAAAAATAACAATTGCACTTACCAAGTTTTAAACTGTGTTCTTTAATAATGTGTATTTCCCCATCACCTACCTCATTATTCAAAGTCCAGTAAAAAACAGAAAAAAAGTGTTTCAAATATTCACAACTGACTACAAAGAGCTGCAGGAAGACAGATGAAATTCAACTGCAATAAAAAAAACCCTAAGAGCAGTATTCCTTAGAGTATTACTATCTTCTTACTACTTTCCCAGCTGAGTGCTTAGACAGTACCTTTCACCATCCACTCTTATTTCCAGGGGAGATACCTAAGCCCTCTGCACATAAGACTTCTATAAACTTTACTTCATCAAGATTAGAATCTTGAATTTCATAAAGTTGGGGTTGGGGAAGCCAAGAAAGAAAAAACAACCCACAAACAAAACAAAAGCACACCACAAAAAACAACAGGAAGAGAGAATTCTCTTAAAAAACAGGCAGACTTTGTTAATGCTGGAAGGAGACAGTAGATGAAATAATTATACTTAAGTCCCCGAGTTGCTATGGAAAGATGCTCAAAATGTTCTTGCTTTTTTTTGTTTGTTTGTTTGTTTTGGGTTTTTTTACGATTTTGTCTAGTTTTAGATTTAGTCTTGTTTGCCTGGTTTGGGAGAAGTATCCACAACACTTTCAAGTTACAGACAAAAAAAAAAAAAAAAAAAAAAAAATAGCAGCAGTCCTTATTCTTCCTAGATTTCCTCAAAAGAGACAACCTTCTACCCCCACTAAATCTGGCTAAGAATAGAGGAGTTACAGAAAAGTATCAACTTCGCACTCTCAAAACAAACCTATCTAGTTGTCACTAGTTCCACTGTATGTTTAATTTCAAACTACTGTTATTTCTGCAACATTTTTTCATAGCTTCATGTTGTGGCTTCATATATAACAGCATATCATGCTTATATGTATTATATATAGTTTAACACTATAAAAAGAACAAGAACTTGTATTTGCAGGCTTTTTATGCTAATACATGAAGAAAATGCTAGTTGCTTGGAGTATCTATGCTGAAACTTAGAACTGATTTCTCCAAAAGACGTTCTGCAGAAAACATGTCCTAGAATGTAAGTAACTAACTTGCATCATAATACAAAAATCAGTCAGCTTTATTTAAAGAACAGTAATAGAACAGGCACAACTGTTTTTTTGCAAGAATTAAAGGCTTGTTTGTTAAACTGCTGACCCAAAGCATGCTGAAGTCCATGAGAATCTTCCAACAAAAGGACTTACACCAGTTACTTTATCAAGTAGGAACAATGTCATTTTTTCCCCACATTTCAGTACTTTAAATTAGACCATAAGGACTATTTTTTTAATTATTAAAAAAAAGCCTGACATAAGCCATCACAAAATGTCTTCCTACAATTTTTTTTTTTTTATTTCCTGAAGCTGCACCTAAGAATAAATTAATAAAAAAATAATAATAAAGAAGTAGTCTGGACTGCAAACATTTTAAGTAATAAATATGATAGAATTTCTGGGAACTGGATGGAACTCAAAGTACAAAATAATGTAATGGAACAGTAAAGCCTCTACTGAAGAGTTGAAATAGCAATATGTAAAATAAGGAAAAAAAGAGGGTTGTTAAAGAAAGTACAACTATCCCAGAAAGGCTTCATTAAGTGGTAAAAATCAATTGAAGATCCTTCTCAAACAAAAAGAATCTCTACAAGGAAGAAACTAAGTTCCTCAAGAGAAAAACTCTACCATGGGATAAAGGAAAAAAAAAAAAAACAACCAACCAAACCCACTGCTCCTTGCGAGTTCAAAAGGCAAGTACTGCTCAGCTGAGGACCCTATTTTTGTAATCCCTACTTCCTCACTTACAGAAGCAGGGAAGACTACAAGAGCCTTCCAAGGAACAAAAGTTCATGGTTTCTTGGGTCCTAAGCAGCAAAGAGAAACCTGCCAGGCGAGATTATTTAAGGGGGGGGAAGTGACCACAGTATTAACTGAATTTAAGGTCAAGGTACTCCCGCAAATCCTGTTCTTAATCTCACACATAGTATCTTCCCCTCAATTCATCCAGTGGCATTAATGGCTGGAATTTTGAGAAAAAAAATAGATATAAAAAAATAAAAACAAAAAAACCCACACACAACACACCACCAAAAAATGAACACCAAGAAAAAAAAGCCCCCAAAAAATCCAAAGCCACAAACAAAAAGAGCCCACACCAAAACTATGATTCACCCTTCTGGCAGTACCCAAAATGAGATGGAGATGACTGCGGTATTTGTGCTTCACAGCAGACACAGAACGTAATACAGAGATAAAATTCTGTTTCCACATTTCAGGTTCCCACTGTTAGCTGCACAGAAGCCTATAGACAACCATTACATCACTGACTGATGTTGCATCATCCACAATTTAAGCCACTGACAACTAGCCATGAAATGGATAAAGGTTAACATGCTGAAGAAGTTGAGGGGAGAAGAATCATTTTCCCAAATAACCTCACACCAGATAATGGGAAAAACTGGCATCACTGAATTCTAAGATGCAGTCTTCAACTGAACGCAAGATTTTTTCCATAAATTTAGACAACTCCCCAGCTCAAATGAAGCAAGGAAAAAATTATTCTCTTTATACAAACTTACCAGTGAGAACTGTTTACCCTGAACACGCCTTGCTGAGTAACCATCTAATATTACCACTGTCTCCACTCACTCACCTTAAAGAATTTAGCTTCTTGGAGTCATGAATCACTGATTGCAAGAGCAGAAACCATCTTAGCCACAGATGCCTTTTAACATTTTAGATGTAGCTTTAAAAATAGCTTTGGGGGGGGTGAGGGTTGTTAGCGTGCCCCCCCCCAACAGACAAAAACTCCAACTCAGCTTCACTATTTTGTGGCCACCTCATTTCACAGTTCTTTAGGTAAAAGTTTGCCTTTTGGTTTTTTACCTTCTTTATAATTAATTGACTTTTAGGATTGGTGAAAAGGAGAAATTCCTTTTTGCCAGGCAGAGCTTCTCCCTCCCTCCAGTACTTTGCCCACCTGTGCACCACTCAGTCCTGTACAGCAGCCTTGGAAGCTCTGTAGTTCGCCACGTGGTCCTTCAAAGTGTCTTTTCCTAAACTGATGCCACAGAACTGTATTGGAAGAGGAGTAACTATTCTGTAGCAAACAAAAGACACAGGAGTATCATTCACCACAGGAGAACAGAGTTTTTCCACTGTCTCAGAGATTTACTAGTTTTGCTGCTGCAGTATTTGCAAGACCTGAACTCAAGAATGGAGTCCCACAGTGTAATGCAGTCCACTAACAGAAGTGCAGAAAATAATTCAATGGACAAAAAAGATACTTGCCTTACTACAAACAAGAAAAGACATGAGACTACAACAGCATATTTAAGCACAATCACCTTGCCTTCTCCTTCAGCTGGGAAGGGGGGGGATGAAGGGAGATGGGGTAAACACAACAGCAGGTAACTGCATTTCATTTTAGCTTACCAAAACTGGAGAACATTAGACCCATACAATGAAACAAGAATAGCAAGCAAACAAAGCAACAAACCAAGCAAAAACAAAGGCTAAGTTTGATAGCTAGCATGAATCCTCAAGAAGCAAAAATAAATCCAAGTCCTGAACATTTGAAAAACTGTATTTCCGGTTGCTGGTTGCAAACAGCTGCCTTGTTTCAGCAGGCTTAGTACAGAACCTCTTGAAAGCAGGAGGAATCCTGATGAGCTATCATGGAATATAAACATTGTAACATGTAAGAACGCCTGTACATCAGAAGTCCACCTAGCCCATCTCCTACAGTGACAAAATACAAATAGTTGCAGATAATTAGCAAAGAACACAAGACCAAGCAGCACTAGAGCATCTTCCCAGTTTCAACTATTCACAAATCTGTAATTCATTCCACTGCAAGTGTATTTAGGAACTCTGAACATACTGCTCTTCCAAAAGTGGTTCTGGGTTATCCTTCAGCTTACATACACACTTTCAGCTTCCAAAATACTATGGCGCAGGGTAACAACCTTAATTAACTTTATGCAAAGAGCCATCTCCTTTCGCTTATTCTACCTCTGCCATGCTCATCTGAACACCACCAAATTCTTGGAGCAGGTAGTAAAACCCTGATCCATAGAAATTCAAGAGAGATGGAGAAAGCTACCACATACCAAAATCCTTTCTCCAACTTCACAGTCTCCTCTTTCCCAAACTGCCAAGTCCTAGCTTCCTTATGTGTTTTTGGCACAGAAATAACTCCATATATTCAATTATCACAGCCATCCTTTCTCTAAGGCTTTTCTGGCTCTAGTATATTGTTTCTAAGATGGGGAAAAATGAAAAGGAAAGGGATAGAACTAGACAGACACATCAGCTCCAAACATACTATGGATTTATGCACTGAGACATAACAGGGAACATTAAGGAAGTGGATGATAATTTTCCTTTTTGACCAACACCAAGCAATAAATTGCTGTTTAATTCGTAGGAGTTATCTATCAGAACTCTAAGACCTCACCTATGAGCTCCTAGTTAATCATTACCTTTCAGTATTTTATACGTGACTTATTACTTGACATTTATGCACACTGACTTTTCATTTTATTTTTTTATCAAGTAGTGCCAAACATCAAAAAGTCTTTCTGCATTTCTTCACAGATAGTTAATCTTTATTAATCCGAGTAACAACAGCAGCAAGCAAAAATTCTGTACAAAGCTACGTAGAAAACTAAGCACCTTACCTCTCCCCTCTCCACTGACACTAGACTTATGAAAACAGCAAAATGCTATCAGACCTATTTGGATACGCAGCTGAATCATATTCTCCACCACAGCACAAAGAAACAGAAAATTACTCAAAATCGTCTATGAAGAAGTCATGAAAAACAACACCTAAAGGGCACAGGCTATGAAAAGCTACCAGTATTAGCCTGCATCCACTATACACTTTTTTTTTTAACACTAGCATACAGGAAAAAAAACCTTTGTTCCACAAACTCATCTATGAGGACCATTTTGGCCAGGTATGCAGTATTTTTAAAAGCAGTAATGCTAGTTAGCGGGTTTTTGGGTTTTGTTTTTTTAATGATTCAAAAGAGAGGCAATTAACAAGCTTGTAAGATCACCTCCATGACATCAGGATCAGAACAACAGCTTGCCAAACTATGGCTACTGAACTACTCCAGCATCTGATTCAGATGCACAGATGGCCAGAAACACTGAAGAATATTTATGTAAACTTGTCTCACTCTTGGAACTTTCCTATCAATGCTAATTTGTCAAGATAGGATATTTTAATACCCCAAGAGCAGTACACACTCTTCATTCTTCCTTCCTTAACAGAAGAGAGGAGACAATGTTCAAATCCCACCTCACAGGCAACTCCAAAACAATTTATCCAACGATGTTTTTAAAATATAACTGAAGCAAATAGAAAATACAGAGACTATATTCAGACAAACCTATATGAAAACAGCATCAGCACATAGGATGGAGGCTTATAAAATTGCCATGAAAATTGATCACTCCAGGCCAAGCTTACTTGCCTTTTACCCTGGTGATAAAGGATAATAAAATTTTTACCTGCATGCAAGAAGGAACAGGTAGACTTTTACAGCCATTGACAAGTAAGAAATGTTTGTGGCTACACATGGGAATACCTTTCACTAGAGTCACAGGCTCCCTATTAAAGTTGCATCAAAATTAGAGATCTAAGAAGCACGGCAACAATAACAAAACATGAACTGCAATGGGATGGCTTGTTACACAAAAACTGTGGCAGTCCTTCCAGAGACAACCCTAACCAGATCTTTATCATACAAAAACAGGTCAGAACCTACACGTAGTAAGAGCCATCTGCTTGAGCTGCACATACCAGATCTGCTGCTTCTTTTGCTGGTCAAAACAGCAACAGCAAAACATTTTGGTTCTCAATCCTTGCATCACACGGAAATTCCAACAGTTTTGCATCCCCCTGCAAGCACTGACTGAACCCAAGCCCTTTTAATCATCATGAAACTGAGGACATACGAGTTTAAACATGTCTAAACTATGACAGATGAAGATTAATTAATAATTGCATTTAAATAGTAATCAAGTTTCTTAAGAAATCAATTACTTCCACATTCCATTACAATAGGGCAATCCTTGGACAAGTTAAAATAATGTGTTTTCCTCAGAAATAACTGGAGCTGTCTTATGTTTTTGAAATCCACATGACTTAAGCTCCATAAACTAGTTTCTGTACAACAGCTCCCCACATGAAGTTTTCCAATACAAAAATGCAACTTAAGTTGTAGACTGGGCTCAGTTTTAGTTCTCAAAATTGAGAAGTTACTCTAAATGCCATGAACATATCTCTGAGTAGACTGCATCTTTCTGTCATAAGCTCAATGATCTGGAAGGGATTTCTGGAAGTGCAAAGATTCTTTTAGCTCATCCCATGGTCAGAACAAGTAGTACCCAAGAAACCTATTCACCTCAAAGTATTAAATCGCATCACAAGGAAATATTTTTATTTCAGCTCCTTCTGCCCTCACACTTCGAATGATAGTACACAGATATTCTAAGTAGATAACATCTTAATGTTCAACACTAATGTTAAGGCAGTTGAATAAGCTTCGATTCCTCTTTTTCAGTATTTTTTAATCACAAGAGTGTACAGAGTTGATGAGAACATAAGAGAATGTAACATAAAAGGCCCCATACACTTTGATGAAAAATTAACACAGAAGATAATGAAAGTCTTTTAAAAGACTATATGAGTTGTAATTAAGTTCCAAAAAGAAAACAGTACTCTGTTAAAGTATACAAAGAAAAATACATAGATAAAAGTAGATGGGCACACTACCATTTCAAATTAATAAAAGAAAAAAATTCACTTCATAAACAGGCTTAGGTTTCTCTTTTCAACTGATCTGTACAAATCACACTAACTCAGGTTTTAAACTTGGTGTTTAAATTTCTCTCCTCAATACAATTTATAGCTTTCTACTCTTTTTCTTCTCCCTGGCCCTTCAAGAAAAACAAAACAAAACAAAACAAAACCAAAAAAAAACCACCCACCACCAAAACCAAAACTAACAGAAAAATATCGCCCCAAAAGAAACCTCAAAATTTAAAATAAGTAAGATTACAGCATCCAACCAGCTCAGTGATGTCAGTGCAGGATTATTCCCTACAGTGTATTTGCTAATGCTTAATGCAGTCCATACTGTGTGTCCTAACACATTATGCAAATGATACACACATAAAAGAAAATGTCTATCTCAAAGTGCACCCCTCTCCCAACAGCTGATCTGTAATTAGCCATGTCCTCTAAGGAGGCACCTCATTCACTCTCAGCAAAGCAGCAGCTGCTGGCAAATGGAAATAAAGAAATTTAGAACAAAAAATAAGCCTGCTACCTATGTTCCCAAAGGTGTATGCTCATGATTTCAAGACAGTCAAAAATCTAAACAGCTGTTTGCTTTCTTCAGAGTGCCCACACGGAACTTCTCATGCCCAGCGCCAAATATTTACTAACATGATTTGTATCAGGCTTTCTTTAACATCATGCTGTTCAGAGAGCTGCAGCAAGAGCTCCCAATGCTTCCCTCAAATATTTTCTGAACTTCCAAGTTTTCAACGCATAAATCAAGAACAGAAAATATAAAGCAGCAACATATCAGTGAATTGCATTTAGCAAGAAGACAGACAAAGCAATAGGGTACATCAGTTCAGAAAGATGCAGTAGTTATAGCCCCCCTAATACAAATAAAGAGGGTCAGAGAACAAAGCCTATAGCTGCGCCTAGGTTTTACTTTCCTATTACTAACTGATGCTATCTCTAAACTCTACTATCACCTCCCCAGAAGGGATCTCTTCAAATCTAACAGCAATGATAAAACAGTAACTTTAGAAAAATTTTTCACCATTACTCACTAAAGACAGTAAGAAGCAATTTAGGGAGCAGCCAGAGCTCCCATGTAGCTGGAATAAAGGAAAAATGCATTTCATTCTGGCTAAAAAAAAAAAAAAAAAAAAACCCACACACAACACAGAACAAAAGGAGCACACAACAGAGGAAGCCTTCCCATTAAATAATCTTTATGTATTTAAGATCTGTAAACATAAAACAGTTTATTCTGCCTTGCAACTTGTAAGATTAGGTACTTTCAAAATCACAAGATGTACTGAACCTCTGATATGAACAAAGTCAAAGCCTGTTTGGTGTCACTGTTTCCACCCATCAGCTGCATTTACACTTCTACTGTATGTACCTACTACTAGGTAATGGGAGAAAAAAACCCACGGAAGCATTTTTGAAAAAATACTAAAAATTACATGACATAAGGACTTGGACAGGAGAAATGCACAATATTTACATTAAACTACAGTCAGTATAATAAACAGGCAAAGTGTGACATGATTATTCCCCCATTCATCCAACAATCTGACCAGACAGCATAACTCCCATGCACTGTTTATCTACTGTGTTTGGCACAACATATTATTTAGTATATACACATATATTATCTATTATGGTAGGCAGACAAACACTTCCTCTGAAGCACGGCCCTAAACTCAATGATTTGATGAGATCATAGGTTCCGATACCTTCTACAACCATGGAGTTATCCCTAGCAGCTCATCAGGCTGACTTCTGGAATACTGTCAGCTCAGACTCTTTCAACACCAATTTAGAGGCCTCGCCATTTATACTAGGGCTAAGTCATGCTTTTTAAAAACAATGAACTCTGTTAACAACAGGAAATAAATCTGTTTTCATTTAACATCATTTCCTAATTTTTTTTTCCTATCTGCTTCCTATGCTACGCAAATTAATATACAAACAACTGCAAGGAAGAATAATGCACAACCTCTGAATACTAAAAATAAAAACCTTAATTTTCCTTCAATTTTTTTCCTAACAGAAGGAAAAAAAAAAAAAAAAAAAAAAACAACAGTTACAAAGCTTCACTATATGTTCCTAATGGGTTCATCTAACACTGTGACAGTCTTCCATAGGAAGAGATTCAGAAAGCTTATCTTTTAATAAGGCTCACTGGTCACACATGCTTGTATTCTAACCATTATTTACACAGCAACATATGTATTTATGAACAAAATTTTTCAAAAATTACCACAAAATCAACTTTTTCTCTTTTCAGAGTCCACAGTGTTATATTGAACTGCAGTTTGGTCATTGACCCACAGGAAGGCATTTTCATACATTCAGAAGGACAAGATCACAAAAGCATACAGTGCTTAAGATTCAACACCTTCTCTTCCCCAACTGTTCTGTCAATTCTTTTTTCTGTAAGCAAGTAAATACAGCAGACAAGAAAAATACATCTGAAGTAGGAAATCTCTTATTTCACATTTTAATAGTAGAAATCAGGCAATAGCCTATACAAGGAAATGAGTCTACTCAGTGCTTTGATGTTTGTTAAGCACGTTAAAAGTTCACTCTGTTGCATGTTATAAAGCATACATTGCATGTAATTATTTTGGACCGACACAGTTCAAGATATTCTTCAGTCCAGGTTTCTCTTGCAAAAACTGGGAGGTTGCTTCCAATTTTCAAAGCAGTACAGTCAACAAAGGTCTATTTTGGGGAAGGAAAAAGCCACTTTAAAAAAAAAAACATCAGATGCAGCTACACTTGAAGGCAGATCCCCTCCTTTTCTTGAAGGAACTATTTACTGCTTTATATCGTCACTTATCAAATACGTAACAGTTCCTCATGGAAGAGGTCCATGTTCTGTCAAATTATCTCAAGCTTACTCCAGCATAAATGAGGACAGAAGTCAGTGTTATGCTTGCATGATTAAACAGGATTTGACTCGACATTTTTGACTAGCTGCAACCACAACTCCTGGTAATGCTGGTATTTACATTGAATTTATTCTCCCTTGATGCAAGGTTTGTGCAGACTTCTCTATCATCATAATATATACTTCTAACAACTGGTTTTGGTTTGGGTATCGTGTACTATTTGACATATAAAATGTTACAAATGCACTTGTCTGATTAACATTACAGTTAAACCTTACAGCCTTTAAGCAGCAAGTATACTGACATCCAACAACAGAGAGTTCCAAAGAGTTTCCATGTTTACAGGCATAATTACATAAAGATTGAAATGCAGGATCAAAATACATCCCTTCAGTGCTTGTGCACCGTAGTATAGACACAACACCTGGGAGTCACCACTGTAAGTTCACCATTGTCATCCCAACTGGGTTGTTAAAATAGGAAACAATATATTACTTATTGTTGGTGAGAACACCAATCATCGTCTATTTTTAGTGTCATCTTGCCCTTCTCTGGTTCCTGACCCTTCCAGCGCAAGCTTCTCTTCGGTTTACACAGTTGTGCTCTCACTGTAGGAGTGAGAATATTCTGGGGTTTTCTCACCCTCTCTGAAATTGTCTATTTGTGGTTACAAAGCAAGTACTATATAACCTCTGACTTTTCTTTTACAGAAATCTTTGGAAACGTATTTCCTAATTATTACCAAATACAGCAGCCCTCAGGAATCTCTAAAGACAGTCAAGTCTTCCTAACAACAACTTGTCTGTTAAGAAAAAGAAAAAAACAAACCACACACCCACAAAAAAAAAAAAAAAAAAAAAACCCACCCCACACCAAACAAAAAAAAAAAACCACCCACACACAAAGAAAGAAAACAACAAAAAAA
>JANHGN010015932.1:0-67396 GCA_024605025.1 Megaceryle maxima
TATATATAAAAAATTATTTGTAGGTGTGTTCAGGCTGGGTGCTGTAAGACCTGAAGAAGTTTGTCTGTACTGTACCTTTTGCCAACAGATGCATGGAAATCAGCGGCACATCCAGTTCCTAGGCTTAAGGATTCTGAGTTCAGTTTGGAAATACAAGGTTTATAACAGTAATTGGTAATTTCTTTAAGGGATTAATATGGGAAACACGGTATCTTTTTGGGCAGACATCTCCTTCTTGAGACCAACCTGCAAAGGGAAAGAGGGAATTTTAGCAATTCCGTTAACAGTAATTCACAGAAAATGATGTGATTGGTCACATCATTGCTTCAGTCAATTTTGCACTGAAGTCGGTGCAAGTTTTGCCTGAATATCTGGATCTAGAAATCTCTGAATTGGCCATTTGGAAATCCTTATGTGACAGTAGCTCCTTGTGTGATACTTATTTCTGAATTTGTGCCTCTCTGTGGGCACAAAGCACAATAACTTCTGAAATCACGTGTTTCAAGAACATTCTCAAGTTTGGACAAGTCCCATGTTAAGGATTTCAAGGCTGTGATCTTGGGAGAGGCTGTCAATAAGCCTTGCAGAATTAAGTTCAGATGAGGACTAATAACTGAATTTTGGTTTGTTTTGTTAAATTATTTTTGAAGTATCTTTCATGTATATACATTTTTTCCTCTGTTCTTTGTATATACCTCAGCTATCCATTTTATAATCCTCTGGGAAAGGAGGGAGTTGTACATACTTAGCCTGAAGTGTTTTATGTTAGACTTTAATAAACTTGTTTTGTAATTTTCCTGCACTTCGTGTCTCCTGTTTATAACTGCAAGGGGTAGCAACAAGAGGAGGAGGGAAGCAGTCTGACATGAGCACCATCTGAGCACCCTGTGGGAAGGACGTGTGGTAGCCCTCGGCTGCAGCACATTTAACGCGGCAGGGATCGCTAAGTTCTCAGCGGTAAACACACCTGATTGTTCTCATAGAAGCGGCTTTGGGTCTGTTCCAACTAAAACAAAAATTTTATTCTAAATACAGTCGAGTATAATGACTCTTAGATTCATATTTTTCCATGGAGTTTGGGGTGGGGTTTTGCAGGGTGTTGTGTGGGGGTTTTGATGGATTTTTTTTTTTTTTTTTTTTTTTTAACAGAATGCTTTGAAGATCTACTGTTATTGCTAAAGTAGATACTCAGTGAATTTCTTTATCAGAATTTGTATTTTATTTTTACTAGACTGTTTAATTTCCCACACAGTGGTATGGGGGCTAGAGTACACAGGAGGACTTAAGGCAACTGCCTTGTACCACTGGCTGACTGGATCAGTCATTTTCCTTCCCTTTAAACTGCAGCAAAAGTGCTGCCTTTCAGCAAGGTACTGCAAGTTCTGAAGCTAAAACAATAGCTTACCAAGCAGGATTCTGCTTGCTTTAGCTACTGGAATAACTTACTTAGATAAACATGGCAAAAAATTTTAGCCTATGTAAATTCTCTCATTCCAAAGAACACAAGATACATCTTCTAAGAATTTCAAGGTTTGGTTTTCAGAGAAAGTAAAGCAATAAAAGTTTGGCATAGGCTTCTTTAAGCATCACGGGGTTTGGCACAAATAATTATTTCAGTCTGCAGGAAGCTGTTTATACAAAACTCATCAGGAATTACTCTGCAGCCCTTTCTTACAAAGGAATATTGAACATGGGAGCTTTTTTTACGGATACTGTCACTAATGCAGAGCATTCTTTTGGGCCAAGCGTCTTGCAGTTTTGGGTTCAGATTAGAGTGCAAATACTCGAAAAGCAAGTGCTACTGCTTTTGGAAGCAGATGCCTTTTATTCTGTTACATTTTGTGTTTAATATTGTTGCAGCTTTACCACATCTGCTGAAAATAAAATACCACTGTTGGCCGAGTCAGGACTGACTTGGTAGATTTGTTTCCCTGTTAACACAGCAGATGAATGAATGTCATTCACACAAATAAATGAAGACTTAATTTGGGTAATGAAATTAGCTTGAACTTCATATGCAGGACAAGGGAAAAAAAGATACCTGAACAACAACAACAAAATATATCTACCTTGATCCAAATCTTGTAGTGGTCTTTTGGGCAAGAATTTTTATCATCAGTGTCTCGGTACCAAGTGTACTTCGTTTAGACTACCAGAGCATAACCTGATAAGCAGCAACACTCATCAGAAAAATACCAATTTTTAGTAATATGGGCTTATCTAAATATTTAGAAACTTGGGATTTTTCACATTGTGCAGATTCTCCTCAGTCACATTCAGTGTATCCTCAACTGTGGTTCTCATTGCTCTGTTCTTCCCATTTAACAACAGTTAAAATAAAATCTCTTCTCTAGAACAGGGTTTTCACAATGGACTTTGTGCTTAACCAGATGATTACAGGTTCAAATGGGCCTGTGCTGCTATGTGAAATAAACACCTGCTGTGAGGGCTCAACAGTAAGTCCTCTCATGATACCTCATGCTTTTTGGAGCAACAGAGCCTGACTGGTTTGTGTTTGGCAGTGGGGGGAACAAAAGAAAAACAACCACTCAACAAAAAACCTCCACATACAACAGCTATGAGAAGCACCTTGGTCATTCCATCCGTACATCTCCCTGTTTCTGCACCAGCACTGAGATACACAGAACCAGAACATCGGCAGTTACGTCGCTGCTTCTTAGTCACTATTGTTGAAATTACTTTTGTATCTTTTTCCTTCCATACTTCAGTCTCATAGGTCTGTGTGTACACACATTCACAAATTATTCTGTTCCTTTATAGGGATTTTTCACAGGCACACTTAAGACATGCAGAAAGAAGACAGCACTAGTGAAAGCCTTTGAGCAAACCTCTCCTGTCCTGTTCACTCAGTTTTTCTATGTAGGATGATAGATCTAGTAACTTCTATGGTTATGAGCAGAGTGGGTAGAAAAAGGAAACAAGCTGAGTGATTCCCAAACTTCTATGAAGTCTGTATCTAAATGGTTAAACAATGTTCAACTACCATTATATGCATATGTTGTCTTATCCATGTGTAGGAGTTGCCACATAGCTGTATCAATAGAAATCTTTTTAAACAGTTTTCAAGAGACAGGAAGAAATGACAGCAAGTTTGGTGGTGGCTTTCATTTGTAGTGAAAAATATGTACATGCTGCAAGTCAGTCAAAATACCATTTGCATCCTACTAAACGAGGTTCACTACCTTTAAAGCCACAGCATTGTAGTGGTTTAACTCATAAGTTCATTTAACTTGGTTTTAAAAAAAAAAAAAAATCTTGGAAAAAAAATCTAAATTATGCAATTAGTAAAAGGAGAGTAAATAGAGAAAAGTAGCAACAAATGGATTTACCCAAACCTCTTGACTTTAGCAGGAATCTTGTTTTACAGCGTATCTGATTTGCTATCAAGCAAAGCTGTGGCCCAGAGGCAGTCCCGTGTGCAAGGATTTGTTGGTTTGATCTACCTGGCTGCTCTCCAGCCTGCAGAGATGCAATGACATCACTTGTGGGCTCCCCAGATACCTGGAAACCCGACTGCAGAGACCAATGAGCAGCTCTTCCTCATGCCTCTGTGGTCATGCTGTTCCATCCATAGCCTCTGTGGCTGCTCCGATACAGCCCCTGCATCTTTTGTAAATGCAAAGCACCTGATAAACATCCTGGTCCGAGAAGGTCTCCTAGACAGCGTGGAGGAGCTCACCTGCCAGGAGATCTGCACTGCTGCAGTCCAAACTCCTCAGAGGCCTCTGGTCAGTGACTGGTTTACTCCCCTCTACTGCAAAGAGCACCTCGTGTGACTCTAGTGCACTATGCCGCGGTGAAAATGTTTTCCTCTGAATATGTCATTTCACTAAATTTGTCTGTCACTTAGGAGCCCTAGAACTACAGCTCATCTTCAAGGTAAGACGAAAGGCTGTGCAATAGAAACAACTTCAGGAAAATTAGTTCATTTTCATATCCATGGGCTCTTAAGAGATTGGACATTATTTAACAACAGATTTTAAGGTCATTGGTTCAATATTTTATGTCTAATGCCCTTTCAAGTGGTTTTTAGATTTCTTCTAAAGACCCTAAAGAAAGAGCATGCAGCAAGTCTGATGTTGATACAATCTATTTTACTAGAAACCAGACAGGAAAAGCTCAAGCATTTGAAAGAGCATCAAGCTGCTACCTCGCTCACAGGTATTCTGACACTGCTGTAATTGCCAGACTGGCATTAGCATCTTTGTGTGTCACCTCCCCACAGCTCGGTGTCCAGTAGTAATGCTTCCGCAGGCCATGGGAGAGCTCTGCGAGGTGAACGTGCCCATCCACTTCGTACGGTTCCACATCTGTGTAATTAGGTCTCAAGCGGCCCGTCTGAATCAATTCTGAAAATGCCTGAAATGAGTAAGAACAAGACTATGAGATATAACATTCCACTCTGACTGCAGAAGGCTCTAGAAGATAACACACAACAGGTGAGTACTTGATCATTTCAGTATGCTGATGTCCAGTAAGTCTCATTACAGCACCAACATATTATGATTATTTAAAAAACCCCAACAAACCAGAATAAATCGGGTATTTTTTTCACTAATTGCGGTAGTAGATTGTAAATACAAATTAGAAGAAACAAATCCCAACCCTCTTTGAAGAGTTCAGAAGCAAACACTTACCTTACAGGTTGCTTCATCAAACTTGTTCCCCCAGATGTAGATATAGGAAAGTTCCGTGTTTGTTTTCATTGCATCTGAAAGAGCTACAAGTCCTTTGCCACTTATATTGTTGCTTACTACTGACAACCTAATAATCAAAGAAAACAGTCATGCAAATATGTGCCAAACCACAGAATCCCCATCTCTTAGCTAAAATGAAGAGTGTAACTAGGGTTTATTCTTATATTTTATCATTGTATATTATTATATATTATAGGTATATTGAAATTTTATAGTTGTTATTAATGTAATTATTTATTTGCATCAAGGCCAGTCCTACTGTGAAATCTTTGTCAGGTTGCTAAAGGTTGTTTGGAGTGTTGTACTATTTCTCAAGGCATTTCCATGACTTGTGAAGCCAGGTTGTTCACTATTTAGTTCTTCAGTGTCAGTGACTTGTTGTGTGGTGGCCAGGTCTCATTTCCAGTCTGCTTTGAAGGCCAAGCCTTGGCATTTATCCAGGCTAAGCTTTGATCTTTGTGGAGTGGCAGTTATTTTTATATTAGTGAACCTGGAAGGCTTTCAGAAGCACCTACGAGCCACCACCTCCTCAGTCTGCTACTTAAAACTAATGGCTGCAGGTAACACCTTTGATCAGCTTTTACATCCTGCCGGCGCGCGGTTTAATGCCAGGCACAGAATGCACCCTGATGGAGCGATTACAGCTCTTTCGGGCTCACCCACAAGCCAACTTAAACAGAGGATTTTTTTCAGTGTCGAAGATCAGAACCAACAAATATAGTGTCTTATCCCTGTGTGGAATCTGATTATCTTAAAATTCTGAAGACGTACAGCTCTTGTGTGTTTTCATTTGTGCACCACAGAGACCTACACTTTAAAATGCAGGAAGAATAACAAGATCTGATTTCCTTCCCCACCACACAAGGGACTTCACTCAGTTACCAGAGACAAGGCCGCCTGTGCTGTCTGAAATGCATTCGTATGTCCAGCTGCAGGGCTCTGAGAGGACCTGTGGCTCACCTCCAGCACCTAGGACGTCTCACAGGCCTCGGGGCATCTCACACAGCAGGAGACAGACACGTGTGCTTATCAAAGGAATCCCACCCAATCTGTCACAGTTTTTTCCCCTGAGGAGGAAAATCGGACCCAAAAGTTTGGAACTTGCCACCTTCTCTGTTTTGCAGTTCAGCCACTGCAAAAGCTGAGTTTCTTATACTTTGCCATCTCTGGGTAAGTTGTGTAAATACTAACGCCCGAAGAGTCCTGTTGTACATTGCCAAGGCTTCACTCAGGTAGATGGCTCCATCATCTTCTATTCGGTTTGCATTAAGATCGAGGATTTCCAGGGTTTGGTTCTGTTTTAGTAGTTCTCCCAAAAACTTTACACCATCACGAGTTATTTTATTACTGAAAGAGAGATGCATATATTTCTTTGAAAAGGTGCTAGGTAAATGAGTTTCTAATGTTAATCAGGGCTAATAACTTACCAGCCAAGATCAAGGTATCTCAGGCTGGAGTTTTCATACAATGCCTCGCACAGTCGCTCTACACCAAAGTTTTTCATTTCATGCTTGCACAAGTGTAGTTCCACAAGAGAAGAGTTATTTTTCAACATCAGAGCTACATGAATGGTGGTCTCTTCCTAAAAAACATAGGCTCAGATTTTTTAAGCTGTACTTTAGATTGAGATATGGTCTTGCTTCAGTAGAAGATGATGCACAGCCAACAACCTTTGCCATCAGTAGTGTTCTCTCTTGTGTATTACAGCTTTGTATTAAAAATAACCAGGAAACAATATTTTATAATGCTGAAAAGAATTAAAAAACTTAAAATACTGGAAGATACTTGAAAGACATTTGCAGACTTACAGTACCATATACATCCCTGCAAATATCAGGAGCATCAACTTTGAATCATTATGTCTAATCAGTTTCCCTCCCAGTCATTGCTGTTAAAAACCAGAATCTTTTGAGTCAGCCTTCACTAACATTAGAAGTATGTTCTCATGATGCTAATCTATTACCTTGTAAATAGAAGCAGGATTGCTATGGGAAAAAATATGTCCTGACACTGTAAGACAAAGTAAGTTTGAAGTTGTCACGTTAAGAAAATAACTGAGCGAATACTATGAATCAAAAATAAGGGAACAACCCAGAGGCCTCAGAAAATGGTTAAGAGTTGAGGGTGGGAACAATGGCAAATAAAGTCTCCTGCAAATGTGGACCAGGCTCTTGCTGCTCTGTATTTTCAATAACAGTAGTTTAAACTGACTTCTACAACTGGGTTTAGGCAGATCAAGCCCTGTCCCCAAGCCCTTTCTTAGTAGAAAAGAAACAACTAAAACCTGTTTAAACTGTTAAAATCACCTTTGGGAACTTAGGAAGATTTAGCCTTCATGACAGCTTAAATTTGTTATCCTGCCATCAGGAAAATACTGTACCCTACTGCAGACACCTGACAACTGCTGCTGGTCGGGTGAAACCACCACCACAACCGGCTCGGCAGCCAGGACTTCAGGCAGAGAAGCTGCAGGCCTGCAAGCGAAGGCCCCCCAGCTCCATGTGCCTGTACGCGCCCCATGCCAAGCGTACATCCCAGCAAACACTGCCCTGCAGATTCTCTTCTCAGTGCCCCATTGCTTTGGAGGCTTTGTGTCTTTGTTTCAGCTAAAAAACATATCATAGGTTTTTACACCAGTGAGGTTCATTCACTTGTTAAATTCATGCTTCAAGCTCACGTAGTGAAACAACCCCCAGGGCAGTGAATACGGCATATTGTTAAATGTGCCTTTCTTCTTCAGGCTCTGGCAGTCGCCCACGTATCACCCTGCTCAGATGAACAGCAATCTTTTGCTCATCCCTTCATTTCCTGCTAAGCAGCATTTCACCCTCAGTTTGCTGAACAATGCATGAAACTCTCCATGCTGCAACAGCAGAAGGAACACTTGCCTCACCAATACCAAGCCCCTTAGCCCATTATTTAAAAAACATGTATGCACCAAGAAAGAAATGTAAAAAAAATTAACCTTCTAGTCAAACAGGGGCAGCCTGTGACTGACTGTGCAAAATGTGGCATGGGAAAAGAATATTTCTGCAACCATTTACGTCACTTTGTAGGGAAACCCAAAGAGCCACACAGTTCAGCTGTCCATAAATATATCAGCAGTGACTTCACTGATGCTTCTCTCTTGAACTGAGCTGATGCTGCTGTCTGTTTACATACCTCTTGGCTGTATAGTAAAGGGCGATTGAGGTTTATTGCTTTGACTGATTTGTTCTGAGTCAGGGCTGTTGCTATTGCTATTAGGCACTGCATCCCCTGGAAATAAAAATAAACAAACTCTATTTAGAGAAACCTGCCCAACTTATAGCTCAAGCTGCTAGCAAATTACCACAACTTCTTAGAATTCATTCTCAGAAGCTCAAAACCATCAAATGGGCTGAGACTGGAAATACTATTATTTCTGCCTCCATGCACTCCGGAGGGATGCAAGCACAGCAGGCAAGTGCTTACAGACACAATGTATTTTCTGAGAATACCAATGCCAGTTGTCTGTGGAATAATAGAGCTGCAATAGACTAAGAAATACAAATGCCCAGGAGATATGGCAAGTCAGAAAATAAAAAGCAGCTCAGACACTTGTCCATTTAATTGATCCTGTATTATGGTTTTCCCGATGTATGGATTAAGATCAGCTTGGGTGTGTTCCCTGAGGTCTTTGGTAAAAGCCTTAGGTAAGATTTATGCACTAAATTCATACTAAATATCAAATAATGTGGTACAGAACAGTGTGAGTCTAGAATACAGTCCGGTTCAGATTCTTGTTATTTCCTTCTGGTTTGCTCACTACTTTATATTTACATTATTTTCCAATTAGGCTGGTCTACGCCCAAAGATATTCCATTTTATATCAGTTTTCTATCAACTCTCTACCAAGCTTAAACATATTAAGCTTGCAAGTAAATCCTACACTGGCTACATTTCCCCTGCCTATGTTTTCATAACACCCTTCACAGTTTCTAAGAAGTATTTTCCCTTCTAGTTTAGAAGCAAGTTCTGTAATTCTAGGCAACAAGTACAGTATTTTCATCTGAGCCCAGCTCTCTCCCTGACTCCAGGTGACATTCCAACCTACTCATACTGCCCAACACACATTTCATTATCTCCTGAAAAGATGAATACCCTGAATGGGAAGGCTGAGAGCTGCCCATCTGAACTGCACTTCCAGCTTGGTTAGAGCATTCTCCTGGAGGGGACAATACCAGACCAAATTCCCCCAGCCAGGAAGAAAAGCCACTTGTAGCTTCCAGTCTCTCTGATGTGGTCACACGAGGACACACCATCAACCAGGCGCTGGGACTGTGCACCAGGAAGAGGTTCGCAGCTCCAATCGATACCTCCTGCTGTACCCCACAGGTTTTTAAAAGCTTTTAATGGCCAGAGTGGGAAGCAGCCTGCTTAGCGCATTGACCCATTCCTGCTGTCCTGATTTTCCCTGTGCACTATGTATCAAGTCTCAGCACCCAAGGCAAGGAGGTGGCAAGTTGTCCAAGGTCATACTGGGTGCTTTTCTACTCAGTTCAGCACTGTGCCCTTTACAGATCAAGCTCCGATAGGAGCCACAGAGCTACGGGACTAGGTGACATTCAGATGTTACAGCACCGTGCACTCTGGCAGGAAAAGAACCTCCAAAGCATAAGAAGTCCTTTCTTCAACATGAATTACACAGGACTTTGAGAGCAAAAAACCAAAAATGAACAGCATAAACAAACCTTGGAAAATGTGAAAGCCAAGCACCTGAATTCCCAGGGAGGCAGTGGGTCTAACACACCCTCAGTTACCACTTCATAGGTGGTTTATGCAACAGGTCTTTCCAAGTACACACTGCAATATTATTTACCGTGTTACCTCCAGCTATCACAAAACGTAGAATCAATGACAACAGATAGCTTTTTCCCCTCATTAAGCACTGTGAGACCTTTGTAATACCCTTGAAAGACTTATGTCATTGCTGATAATTTTACTGGGTTACTCACCATATCGCAGTCTCCAAGATCCAGCTTCTCCAGGGTTGAATTCATTTGTAGCATTGAAGCAAAGAACATCCCACCTTTGCTTCCTATTTTGTTCCCAGTCATTCTCAAATACACAAGAGTTTCATTCCTCTAGACAAGATAAGAATTAAAAAGGCCCACACGATTCTTTTTAAATGGCCTCAAAAGCAGCACTGTCCTTTTTTTTCCTGTGAATCCTCCTGGTTGCCACACAAAGACAAAACATCCCTCCAGAAAAACTGTGTCTAAGTGATAACACTGGCTAAGCAGCTGGCTCAAACTCCCCTCAGTGGAATCAAATGCATGAGAGTCTGGAAGCAGAACTCAAGTATTTGAAAACTTTTGTTTCTTCCAAGTTCACAAATTTCACACTCATAAAAATAATCGAGGCAGATATTTCTGACTAAATTGGCAGCTGAAATGCAAATTATATCAAAACTGGCTTACTATCTAGTGAGCATATTTTAAGCAAGAAGATAATTTGCTTTATTTTTCATAGTCATTTAAATTACATGACCAGTCAAAGCTCAGTGGAGCCAGTGGGCTTCGGTAGGATGACTTGGTACAGAGTCAAACCAGTGTGTAAGTTTTCGCTGGACTGGAGACTTCACTGACAATATAAAGTTCTGATCATGCCATAGAAGTCATCACCTTTCCCTTCCACAGAATTTTAGTGGATGCAAAATATCTATTCACTGTTAGAGCCCTAAATGCAATGCAGGGTCGTTCTGTATTTTTAATTCCTCAGGACTACCATAATTGCTCATTACCACAGATTATGATTGATTAAGCGATTCCAAAACAAGTAGTTCTGTGAGTGGCAGAACTAAAGCAGCCAGGTTTCCTACAGCTTTTATGTCTTCCAAATGTCCCCACTACCCTTTCCCCCTCTGTGGTACCTCTCTACAGCATCTCCTTCCCTCTCCCTCCCTCAGTAAACCCCCCCCTCACCCACAGATCCTCCTCTGCCTGGCCTGGCAGTGGGAGCCCATGAAGCCATGGGGCTGGTGGTCACATCCTGCTACCCGTCTGCTCTGCAGGCCCAGCAAGCGCTGCCACGGGGCTGCACAAAGAGCTCTGGGGGTTGCCTGCGGGCCCAGGGCTGTACAATCTACTGTGCAACCTCAGTGCTCTGGAGGCCTGACAAATTTAGCTGAAATCAGTTCAGAGTTCAAAGACTGCGAAGGAGGAAGAAAGGAGCTCACATGAGTCCCATTTCACAAACACAACGAATCTTACACACAAGCCTCATTTCCTTGGGAAACCACATTAAAAATAACAAACATGTTTTTATGCTGCTGCTGTGAGGCAATGTTTTGAAAACATGTCTCAGATGTCTTGAATCAAGACAAATATTGACATCAAGACACGGGCAAATTTAATACATTTGTTTTTAAATAAAGAACCCCAACCCTGATAGCATTATTTAACCCAGAGCAGAGAGCATTTTTCACACAGAAAAATCCAGCTGTGATTAGTTGTGATAATTAAGTGTTAACAGCAGCACAGTGCAAGTTTCTCTTGTGTGAAATGTGATTTCTGAAATCTGCCTTGGAAAAACAAGGAATCCCTGTGACCCAGCAAAAGGCTGAATGCACCGAAGACAGAGGCCCCTTTCAGCCAGCTCTGATCTTGGCAGGACAGCCAGTGCTGTTCATCAAAAGCAAAACTATCAGACTAGATGCTGTTGTCTAAATCTCCCAGACAAATACTCACGTGGAGTGCTCTTGCTACCAGCTCTGCTCCACTTGCGCCAATATCATTAAGCATCAGGTTAAGGTACCGCAGAGAGGAGTTTTCCTTTGGAACAAAGACAGCAGAAAGCAGTAAGGGGTTTTCTAGAGCATGCCTGCGTTCTGCAAAAAGGATACACACGTGCACCTACCTACAACCTCCGTCCTTCACCACATTTCAGGCAGCCCCCGACAGGAGGAGCAGTGAGTGCCAAAGTATGTCAGCCACCATGAGGGTAATCCCAAGCACCAGTACAGGCTGGCTGAAGTAGGGATTGAGAGCAGTCCTGAAGAGGAAGACTTGGGGGTGCCGGTTGATGAGAAGCTCAACATGAGCGAACAATGTGCGAGTGCAGCTCAGAAAGTCCCAGCCATATCCTGGGCTGCATCAAATGAGGTGTGGCCAGCAGGTCACGGGTTCTGCCCCTCTGCTCTGCTCTCCTGAGACCCCACCTGGAGCAATATGTCCAGCTCAGGAGCCCCCAACACAAGAAGGACATGGACCTGCTTGAGCCAGTCCAGATGAGGGCCATGAAGGTGATCAGAGGGCTGGAGCACCTCTCCTATGAGGACAGGCTGAAAGAGTTGGGGTTTTTTTGGCCTGGAGAAGGCTCTGGGGAGACCTTATTGTGGCCCACAATAAAGTCAGGAAGGGACGTTTTACAAGGGCTTGTAGCAATTGGACAAGGGGTAATGTCTTCAAACTGAAAGAGGGTAGATTTAAGATAGAAATTGGGCAGAAGTTCTTCACTAGGAGGGTGGTAGGACACTGAAAAGGGTTGCCCAGGGAAATTGTGGATGCTCTATCCCTGAAAGTGTTCAAGGCCAGGTTGGATGGGGCTTTGAGCAACCTGGTCTAGGGGAAGGTTTCACTGTCCATGGCAGGCGGGCTGGAATGATGTCTTTTGATGATCTTTACAGTCCCTCCCAACCCAAACCATTCTGTGATTCTATGATGAGAGAAAAGCAGAAAAACAGGTAGTGTGTAAGTCCTTATGGGGCTTACAGAAACCATCAAGGAACCTGCATGCTCAGCATGACCAGACAAGGCAGGCAGACAAGCTCAGATGGCATTTTGTGAACTTAGTGGCACTAAGTTGTTGAAGTGTAGGCCTAAAAGCCCCACAATTTATTCCACTGTTCTTTCTTCAAGATACCGTATCAAAATGTCTAACGGTTTTCTATCAGAAATTAAAAATCTCCCCAGAGAATATGAGATTTCAGTAGGATGAATTTGGATACGAAAGTCAAAATTAATGGAATCTTGCCAAACCAAGGCATTCTTGTCTCCAATGCACCACAGATAAATATCATTGTAGCCAAATAAATTACAAGTGGCTGAAAGATAACCATCATTTTGGTACCTGAAGGAATGCTGCCACGTGCTTTGCTCCAGCATCAGTCAAGACATTACACCTGAGATCCAAACCTGAAAAAGAAGAAGAATGAAGAACACGACGCACGCATACCTACAATTAAATGATCTCTAAGCAAAAAGAAATAAAGATGAACTAAGGCTGAAATGAAGACTGCTTATGCTTTCTCATCTTAGCCCAGCAACATCAAACACACATGAAAAAAAAAAGCTCACCTGTGACAAACTCAGTATTGCACAAGACAGAGACAAGCGCTTGAAGATCGTCATCTGTAACTTTCTGCCCAGGCACTAAGTGATTATTTCCAGCTATTTTTAATGTGATCCCTTTTGTCCAAATGCTGCAACATAAAAACATAAGCACAAACTGACACAGAAAAATGAATTCTCTCTCCAGGTAAGACACATAGCCATGCTTGTGCTGCACACAGTGAGCTCTGCCACTACCTTTGGTACCAGCATGACTGATGACATGATTCAAGTTGTACCTCAGCACCATCCTTTTGGATCTTCTGAAGACACTGCACAGCTGCAAGAGCACACAGCACATGTGCACGGAAAGCAGGAAGAAACAAGATGGGGGGGAAGACAGATGGAAATAAAGACTATCCTGGAGGTTACCTCATCACCTCCTTTTGGCTTGTTCCCTTTCCTTTATTTACTCTATTCTGCCCTCAGGATCAAAAACTAACACAAACCATTTCACTACACTGTATTTTCTCAGGTTTTCTCTCCAAAGGGCAATTAACTTTGATCCCAGGAGCATCCATGAGAGGAAGCCCTACCTAGCCACAAAATGAGAGAGAGTTTCAGTGGTTTATACCTTGGCAGGATTCAGAGAGGGTTCAGGGAAGCATTACCAGCTGGAAGCTAACTGGATGCAGCTAAAAGGCTTTTTAACCAGGAGTGAGACAAAAGGGAGGGAGTTTGGATGACTAGACACTAGGTTTGGCTTCTCTAAGGGACACAAAGGCACCATCCTGTACATTTTTCACTTTTTTTTTTTAATTATTTCGCTGCTTGTAAAGCTGCCCAGAAAGGATATATAGCTGCAAACTTGTGCCAAGATGATGTCAAGATGAGTCAAACCAGAACTTCAGCAGTAAATGCTAAACATAATTTGTGTTTAAGCCCGAAGCTGCATGAACTCTCTCACTGTTTAATTCCTTGTGCTGCTATCTTGTTCAAGGCTTTCAGAAGCATCTGAAACATGCTGCTCATTATTTCCTTACATTTTATCATTTTTATCTGCTTCTTGAAGCACGTGAGCAATGAAAGGGTTTTCAGGTTGGCCCAAGTTTTGGCAGGCCCACACATAGTGCTGGTGAAGATCTGGACGAACTGACATGACCTGCTGGAAAACAAAACTAAGCGTTACTGCATCATTATGGCTGCCTAGCGACATCACCATGGACCCAAGCGCTGTTGTGCCAGGCTCTGCATAACAAAAACGGGTTGGGTCTGAAAAGGGTTACAACTGTTGGTATGTGACACAAGAATAACAGATACAGAGAGACAGGAAAAACCCGAGGAAAAAATGTGGATTTGCGGACCGGTTTCTGGGAAGCCATCGCACAGGATCTGAGCTAACAGAGGATTAATATTCACACAGGCAGGTGCTTTTTCCCCTGTAAAGCAGCAGCACCCACAACCTCCGCAGGCCTACCTGAGCAATCCCCGCCAGCACCCTCTCCTCGCAGCGGCCGGCCAAGGGCGAGCTCTGCCCCGCGGCTGAGCCAGCCGGCTCCAAGTTATTATGTTTGGTAACGGAGCTCGTTCCCAAGGAGAGCGCCCCGGGCCCGCGGCCGAGAGTGAGCGGGCGGGGGAAGGCGGCCGGGCCCAGCCGGGGCCCTGTCAAGAGGCCTCGCTGCCGCCCCTCCCCTGCGCGGTGCTGGGCCCTCCCCATGGCGGAGGCCTGACTGCCTCTGCGGGGTGCCGAGTCTCGGCAGCTCGCCCCAGAGTATTTTCTTAGGGGTCTCTGAGGAGGTTTTTGCAAAAATTTCCCTGGTTATGTGGATTAGCAGATACTTCAAAGGTGGCAGTCTCAGTCCTTTCCCCCTGATAAATCTTCTTACGGCCTTCACTGCTGCCCTTGGGCTAGGATCTCATGCTCTCCTGACCCACAGCTTGTGGGGCTCACCCCGCAGTACTGAACTCAGAGCCAATAAAAGAGAAAATACCCTCATGCAACATCTGAATTAGTCTGGAAAACCCAGCAAAGGTCTCTCCCTGGGGTGGTTGCTCAGTTCTTCCTCCTTGTCCTGATGACACCTGAAAACAGCCAGTCTGGAAATGTGACATCGTCCTGGGCATAGTTAGGGTAGCAGAGAAGAGGGCATCAGGTGGGAGCTGCCTTTTAACCTCCACTTCCTCAGTGTTCCTTAAACACCAGGTGAAAGGTTTCTTCTGTCCAGACATCTGAGAGCAGTCAGGTAGTTGCCCCTTCCCACCTCTTGCTCTTTCGCTCTCAGCAACAGCACAGCTTCAAGGGTTATCCAGTATATATTAGATTCACTGGCATGACTGTGGCTCAGAAACCACTAAGTGCTACAGAAGAAGGTGTCACCTTTTCACAAGAAGACTCGTCCAGTTTTCAGTCAGCATAGCTGAAAAGGCAGATCTCAGTCAGCATTTGTAAGTACAGTCCTTCAAGGCTCAAAGGAGGTTGCTTTGTCCAGCTCCCCTATCATAATGTCACCCTCCAAAACTTGTTGTTGGGGCTCTTCAGGATACACTGGGATTCAAACCTACAGTCCCACTGTATGTGCTGCAGGATTTGATCTCAACAAACAAAGGCAGCTTTTGGTAGGGGTACAGCTGAGACTAGAACCCATCCCTAAATGCAGAATTCTTCCAGGAAGGTCTTGGACTACTCATAATTTATAATTTTCTTTTTTCTCTTCCAAAGTTAAAAATAAGGAGCAGAGATGGCTGAGTCTCAGCAGAGCCAGGAGGCCAGCACAGGGGGCACTGGCTGCCCTCAAGCCAACTCTGTTGGTTTTGAGAATGATCACGTTGAGACTGCACAAGAAATACCGGTCAGTGAAGTGCCAGAGAATGAAGCTCTTTTTCCTGCACATGTCACAGACAAGATATTTTTTATCGATTTAGCCAATAAGCAACTGCAAACCATCTCATCAGGTGTCTTGAGTCTAGAATACCTGGAAGAGCTGCACTTAGAGAAGAACCTGATTGTAAGCATCCCCAGGGATATCAAACTTCTGAGGCACCTGAAGGTCCTCTACCTGGATCAGAATCACATACAGGACATATGTGAAGAACTAGGGGAGCTGAAAACTCTTCTGGTCTTAGATTTAAGTAACAATCCCCTGTCTCATCATTCGCTGCCAGTTATCAGCAAGCTGCAGTCCCTTCGTGAACTCAGGCTCTATAAAACAAACTTGCATGAAATCCCAGTGCAGATCTGTGAATACCTCCATCATGTTGAGCTGCTTGGCCTTTCTGACAATAATCTCAAGTGTCTGCCTAAAGAAATAGTGAACCTGAGAAAACTCAAGGAAATTTATCTCCAGAAAAATAGATTTGAAAGTTTTCCCAAGGAGCTTTGTCATATTGCTAATTTAGAAATCATAGATCTGGAACAAAATCTCATCAGTCTCATCCCAGAAGAGGTTGGCTTTTTGACAAACTTAGTTAAGCTATATTTAGCTTTTAATAACTTATCCTCCATTCCTCCTACACTGCAACGCTGCCAGAAGCTGGCTGTGCTGGATCTGTCTCATAATCTCTTGCACAAGCTTCCCGCAGGTTTGAAGAATCTCACTGAAATGAGAGAGCTCAGACTGTCTGCTAACAACCTGGAGAAGTTCCCACACCAGATCTGCCACTGGCTGTCCCTTTCCCGCATTTATCTGAGGAACACTGGACTGTGCACCGTACCCAAGTCCTTCACCAGATTAACCAATGTCAGGATGCTAGATCTGAGTGAGAATGGCTTTGAGGAGATTCCTAAAGGAATATGCACTATGAAAAATCTGGAAGCATTGGTCCTGGCTGACAATCAGATACAGGAGGTATTTGTTCCTTTGCTTGCAGTCTTTTTTTTATTGATACCTCCCTTTTGCAAAATCTCAGTTCTTCATTACAAGTGAGTGCCACCTTTCCCTACTATAGTGAGAAGGGTCACAGAGCACTGGAACAGGCTCCCCAGAGAGGTTGTGGAGTCTCCTTCTCTGGAGATTTTCAAACCCCACCTGGATGTGTTCCTGGGTGACCTGTGCTGGATTCTATGGCCCTGCTCTGGCAGGGGACATGGACTCAAAGATCTCCAAGGTCCCTTCCCACCCCTGACACCCTGTGATAAGGGAAGTTCCACCTGGTGTGCACCTGAGCCTGGGTTACCCGTTATCACTGACATTGGAATATTCAGGCAAGGAGAAAATAGCAAGAGTGTGGCAACACTGACCTTTGAAATATTGATGGGAGGAATTGCTTTAGTCTTTTTGCATCTCTTTTTTTTCTGTGTACACTGGAAAATAAGAGCTGCTTTTGCACAGAATCAGTAAGTCACAAACTGCAACAGAGCAGAGGGCAATTCAGAAATGGATGGGATATTGTTAGTGCCTTTAACACCATTAAGGTTTGCTGTTCATTTGATAATGAACAATTACGCACCCTAAAGCTGTGTTGTTGTAAGTGTAATAGTGTTCATGGACATACTCACTTTAAAGCTCAGAATACATCTTCCTTTTTAAGTAACGCCATGTTTCTTTTCCAAGGACATTTTCACTGGTGCAATTTTCTTGAAGGTTACATTTCCAGAGTAGTAACTTATGTGAAAGAATCACTTTCAGATTTCATTCATTTAAGTTACTCTCCCCTGCACTGTGCATATAAAGGAAATGAAGAAGCAGACTAATGTTTCTGCTAAAAATAAAATTAACCCCCTAAGAATTCTTTCCAGCAGAGGAAACAACATGGATTTTAAAATTTTTTTTGGCCACAATTTCCACCATGCTGTGAGGTTTAATGTTACATTAACGAGCAGAATATTCTCTCTTCATCCATCAACAGTAATGCAGCTCCACAGCATTTTCTTGGAGATTTTTCCCTAAGAACAAAATCCCAGATTGCTGTTTAATTGACATAGTGAATCTTTTTTAATGACTGTGTCTAGATACCTGCGGAGGTGAAAGAGCTGACAAATTTGAAGTGCCTTAACCTGTCTGAAAACCAATTCAGTATCTTCCCAAAGGAAATCTTTCTCCTGGAGTCGCTAGAGAGATTATACCTGGGACAAAAGAAAGGAATTAAATTCACAAGTCTTCCAGAAGACATCAGCAAACTGCAGGTAGGAGCAATAGAAGGGAGAAGATCTTGGTCTGCTGCAGCATGGCACTTCTGGGGACTTCAGCTGCTCCAAATGCAGGACTGAAGGTTCTCCTACCTCTTTAGGTACATGGTGCAGCATCAAGCCAGAATAGGAACAATATCAAAACTCAGCATCTGAAACTCATGTTGTATCTCTGTGTTTAGGAGTCACCCCAAGGGTATCTCAGTTTATAAACCTTACTTCTGAACTTACTGATATTTTCTGTACACTGATTATGTATCAGGCAAAGAAAAACCCTTTAATTGTTAAAACTTATGCACACATTTTCTAGAATCTGAAAGAACTGCATATGGAGAATAATTGTATGGAGTACCTGCCTGCAGCCATCAGCTCTTTGACACACTTGGAAATACTTGACTGTCGCAACAACCTCCTCCAACAGCTCCCAGACTCTGTATGCCAAATACAAGGTGAAAAATAGTCTTTATGTTTGTAGCCTTAAGGACACAAGTACTAGGAAGCATTTTGGAAGAGGAGGGAGAGAAAGGAAGGAAGGAATGCAGTGCATGGTTCAGGGCTCATCCTGTAATTGTAAGGGAGCCAAATAGGGTAAAAGTTAACACCTGGAAGGGGGTTGGAAGCACTGTACCCAAGCCAAGAGGGCAGAAGATCTTCACCCATGACCTGCCTTAACCTCAGGGTCTGGGTAAAAGGATATTTCCCAGAGCTCAGCTCAAAATAAATCCCCTGATGTGAGAAGACCCACTGGGTCAGCACCAGGGCAGTGGTGTAGAACTGGCTCTCTGGGGGTGCTCCCTGGCCTCATCTTTCCATCTTGCCAGTTCTCCAATGTATCTTGGTGTGGCTAAGTTCATCAGCACTGTTGCAGTGCCAGTGGGCAGGACTTTTGGAAGTTAGCCACCTGGCTGGCAGGTGACCAGCCTTCACCTAGCGAAGCAAATGGTCTGAAAGCCCAGGTCCCATCCTTCTGTATTAGGGAGCAAATACTTTGGATTTTAAATGCTCACCTTCATTACACGCACAGACTGAATTGTTTGTACCTTGTCCACGGGCTGTTTACAGGGAGCACACAGGAATACTCTGCATCGTTCCTGTTCTTTGTGCTGCAGCTGTTTGCTTTTGTATGTTCAGGCTTGCAAATACTGCTCCTTCAGAACAATCAGCTGTCCCAGCTGCCCGAGGATTTGGACAACCTTCAGCAGCTGGAGCTGGTCCTTGTGGATGGGAACCCTATGACAGACCCTCCGATTGAAGTGTGCTGCCAGGGGACATCTGCCATCTGGGAATACTTAAAGAAAAAAAGGCATAAAAAGGCCATGAACTTAAAGGTAGGGATGTTACTAAAGCCACCACAATATACAGACAAAGCTGGGGTTTCAGTAACAGACACTTTGCAGAACAGCTTACGGGGCACTCTGTGCAACATCAAAAACATCTTGAAGCACTGTTTGCAGCAGCTGTGGCCAAGCCCAGTGCTCCTATCTCTGAGCACGTTAAGGTAGGATACAGGAAACCATCAGGAAATGCAGCACTGCACCTCATTCACAATGTGCCAGAAGGTTGTCGCTGCCCCACCAGGTTGAAGTCAACAGGCACAGAACCGCCCTTTCAACGTGCAAGGGAGCTTTCCTTTGTTCCTTGTCCAGTGGAAGGGGAAAGGTTAGTGTGTCTGAAAACAAGGCAGATCCTTAAAGCATTGCTTAAAGATGAAACTAACTGCAGGTGGCATCTTCACTCTTGCTGACTGCATTTTGACTGTAGAGAGTTGAAGGTCCATTGTGCAAATACAGTGAACAAACCACATTTTTGTGTTGATTTTTGTTTTGTCCGTGTCCTTCCCCCCCTCCCCCCCAAATAACATCAGGCTGTATCACCAGTGGGCCACCAAATTCATTTGCTCAGAAGAAAAATAAAGGGCAAGAAGACAGGAAAAGCAAATCCTCAGTCTTTGCTTCTTCTGAAGCTAAATTATTCCTCTCTTTCTATAATGTCTGTAATTTCCTCATGAACTTCTGTGTTTCTCCCTAAGTGGTTTTTCTGAACTAAAAGGTGACATTTAAAGATGTCTAGGCATAAAAATTCAGTGTTCTCCCCGGTAAGAAATTCCTCTTGAAAGAATAACACAGAGTAGAAGAAAAGTCAGAGTGACAGTCTGTCTTAGCTGCAAACAGCATGGTCTGATACAGAAGGGGTTTTTTGAGACCCCCATGCATCTGGCTTTTTGCATCAAGAATATCCACCAGTAATACTGTTCCACAGGACTGTTTGCTTTTACCCTTTTCCTCCAGGTAACCAGATTGTTGTTCTCTTTTTCAGGTCCGAAATTTGTGGTCTGGGTTGAAGGGTATTGGACCTTTACTGGCACTTAGGAAACAAGTAAAAACAAAAAATAAGGAACAGAAAGGAAAAGGAAAGGGAGGAGAGAAGACTGTAAAAGAATCAAAAGCCAAAAAGTGATATTTGGCCAGTAAACTGCACAAAGCTCTTTTCATTTACAAGAGGGGCAAATATAAGCAGAGATAAGTGATTAAAGCATTTGAATCAACATGATGTTTTGAGGTTCATCAACCTTGACTCCAGCTGAACTACTGAGATGTCTCAGTCTGAATGCATGTTCTCACAGCATAAAGGCAGCTGATCAAGAGGAAATTTATCTAATGTGGAGGAATCTGGTACAATAAAGTGTTCTTCGTTCTCAGTCCCAAAGTATTCAACATGAAATCTTAGAAATCTGTTTTCCAGTCAGTGAGGTAGAGCCATTTCTAGAGTGAAAGGATAACTGTGGCCTTACCTACTAGCAGTTACTTGATGAGTTTTACACCTTCAGAGATGATCAGCACCCCGTTTGGAAATACAGAGGAGGATGGCAGGCAGGCAGAACCCCCATTACCATGTGTCTTACAGAGGTGTAAAAAGCTGTTCTGAAACTCTCTCTACACTTCTGCAAAACTGTTCACTGATGTTTTGACAATCTACAGTTACAGTATTGGGGATGACTGCAAGCATTCAAATCCTTAGTGCTATGGCTCATCTCTGAGGTAGCCTGCTGACAGTCTGTAACACATCTGTGCATGACAGGCTTCTTTGAAAGCAGGGAGGCTGCAGAATGCAACATTCTGTAGTGATGCCAGGTCCTGGCATGTCGTAACACCTTTGTTATTCAAAAGATCCGCAACAAATACTCCTTACTATAATTCTAGCATGCCAAATGTATATGCAGCCATATCTTTCCACAGCACTTTTCAAAGAGCCATTTGTCCTAGACAGCTGTTGTCCTTGTCTAGTTTTTATTTTTTATCACTCAGTTACTCCCTTAAACCCCTCCAAGAGTTTTATCTGCAGCACACACCAAGCACAAAGCTGGACTGGGACTGGCCACTGCAAATTCAAAATGCACAAGCCAGTAGGAACTGCAGTTCTGCTCTCCCTTCCCTTGTCTGAGTTGCCTCAGAGCAGGTGCTGGTATCCTGAAGGAGGTGGTGGAGGCACAGTCACCGAGTCCCAGCTCTTCCTCAAGCTCCACCTCCAGGTAGTGCTCTCTGAATGCTGTGGCTACACCTGCACCCAGCGTATGGAGCTTATTTCTGGTTGGCTCTGAAATCAAGTGACACTGAAATCTCATTAATATGCTTGCTGGCAGGAGAGAGCGGGGAGTGCAGAACAGTAGGCTAGCTCAGTTTTGTTTTTCCACTCTACTGTACAGCCAGATACTCTGGCTGTATCTTTTGGAATTTTTTTTCATCCTAAGTGAAGGCAAAGAGGGACAGGGAGAAGGAGGATTCAGAGACTACCATGGAGGAAATCACTGGAAGAGAGATTTCTGGGAAGACTGTCAGATAGACAGGATATTTAATAGAAGTGATTTAATAAGAGATTTTTTAGTGGCAGAATAGGTATGAGAGAATCCAGAGTGGATAAAGGACTGAGAAGGGGATCATAAACAGCAAGTGGAGAGGTTGCTATCAGTGAGTCTGTACTGTGCTCTAGAGCTGAGAAGGAGGAACCCAACCATGATACAGCAAGAAACCCTAGCACTGAAGTCCAGTTCACAGTCAGTAAGATTACAACAGACACCGGACAACAAACAGAGGCCAGTTGCTTTACTCAATTAGAGAGATGTTCAAGTGATAAGAGAGTGATCCAGAGAGATTCTCACAAAGATAAAGGATCAATTTCCCTGTTGGACTGAAGGCAGATTTGAGGACGAAAGTCAGAGGAAGGCAAGTGATTAAGAGAAGGGGTTGGTGTGCTTCTGTTAAACAGAGATGATGGTACTCCCCCATTAAAATAACTCTCCTGGTTTAAGTCATTGCTTGAAAGTGACTCATTAGCCCTGTATGAAACAGAGGCTCTTAGCTTCATTTCAGAGGTTGAGTATCTCTGCAGAAAATAACTGTTCCCACCCTGCAGAATGCCTTGCTATCTCTGACCAAGACACTCCAGCTCATCTCACATTTCTCAGAGCTGGAGGAGCCAAGTACGCTTTTCAAGTGGAACTGAAACCAGAACCAGGAAGTCCACAGAGACCCTCACATGAAATCATGGATTAAATAATCAAGAGGTGTCAGCACAGCATGGTCAGCTGCTGGTTATAACCCTGACCAGCCAGAAGTTGATGCTGGAAGGGTCATCCGGACTGAAAGCTCAATATTGATCTGCATGGGAGAACTTGCCAAGAGGGGTCCTATCAAGGTAGGAAAGTGTCACTGAAAGATCCTGTTGTGCCTCTCCTCCAGGAGAGTGCTGCAGCATGTAGCTCTACTCAGGGCTAATTGAGCAGTACTTTATCCCTCAAGCTTCCTCAGGATTTCTCTAAGACTCCTCACTCAGTGGGCAGATCTAATATCTTTATTTCCTAAAATACCTTACCAATGAATAATCCCACTGCAGTCTTTCAGCTCACGTGTGGGGTTAACATGCTCCATGTCACAAGTGACTATGCCAGAATTTGGCTCTGTGTAAGCAAATACAATAAAGGGCCAAATCAGAAATTATCAATTAGAAAAAACAAAGGAGCAGCCACTTACCCATCCCAGGTTGGTGCTTTTTCTAACAAGCTGTGGTGCTCTTTACCAGAAGCTGCCCTGTGGTTTTGAATAATAGACTTTACTTATTTCATTCATCTTTAGTGTCAGGATAAGAACACTGTATGTTACGAGGTGTAGCGAAGGTTAATGGATTACTCCTGAATGAAGGAAGCTTGAAGGCACTATGGGGACTCCCACTGCCTTTCGTATGCTTTAGATCAGACTCTTAGATCACAGAATCACAGAATTATTGAGGCTGGAAAAGACCTCTGAGATCATCAAGTCCAGCCTATGACCTAACACCATGACATCAGCTAAATCATGCTACTAAGTGCAGCATCCAATCTTTTCTTAAACACCTCCAGGGATGGCGACTCCACCACCTCCCTGGGCAGTCCACTCCAGTGTTCTATCACCCCTTCTGTGAGGAGGCGCTTCCTAAGATCCAACCTAACCCTCCCCTGGCGCAGCTTCAGGCCATGCCCTCTCATCCTGTCACTATTTGCCTGGGAGAAGAACCCGACCACCACCTGACTACAGCTTCCTTTCAGGTAGCTGTAGAGAGTGATAAGGTCCCCCCCAAGTCTCCTCCAGGCTGATCTGGAAGTTTGATTTTGTGCAGCATATCATAAAAGGGTCAGTACAGAAAGCACAGCCTGGGTAAGGTCAAAACAGCTCAGGATGAGAAAGAGCATCCCTGAATTATCCTGAAGTCTTTGCATAGCCTTATCCAGAGCACTTATGGAGTGCTCTGTATTCAAAAATCCTTGCTAAGGTAGCAGGACTTCTCTCTGATTTAACCGACTACAGCATTTCCCTTGCCCTGAGACCTGCAAAGGCACCAATCAGCTGTTAACTTACCTTGATTTTATGCTGATTCTATACCCAGGACTTATCTACACCACAAGATAGCATCTGAGGCCAGAGCAGAGGCAGAACAGCTCCTTCTGTATTCTCCTTACTGGACTAATATATAATCCTGAGTTGCTGGGATGCCTTCCAAACCTCACAGTTACGTAGGTTTAAAGTGTTCACAGAGAGGCAAAAGTTTTTGTGAGAAGAAACTAACATTTAAAACAGAAATTTCAAGTATTTTCACATTAGAGGCATTTTCCTTATACACACAAGGCCATGATCACACTGCCCACTCACCTGCATGAGCACCACCCCAGCCCCGCCCCTTCCCTCTGCAGGCAAATCTGCTGTGTGTGTCCAAATCATCACTGTTCTTTTGATGGAAGTCATTGCAGCACTTGCAACATGAAGATTAAGCATATATAGTAGCTTAAGCACAGACAGAGAATCTGAAAGACTATGTTATTAACTAGAATGATGTATGCATGCAGAAGGTTAAATAACAGCTTCTAGAGTTGTGGAAGTATTTCAAGAGCTCTCAGGAGATGAGATTACTGAAAACTGGGCAGCTTTCTAAGTGAGAGACACATAACACTTGGTTCACGTGCTGGTTGTGGAAGGCCTTCCAGAAACCTTCAACCTCCATCAACAGTCAAAACGAACATTTCTTTTGTTGTCTTGATTAAAGCTTTCCAGTTGTTTCCGCTGCGATTCCGAAAGGACCCATCTTTGCATCCCCAGCTCTGCCAAGGCAGGCAGCTTTGTCAGGGCCGCCAACAACTCACTGAACCACGTCCCACAGTCACGGCAGGACGATGGGCGCAGACTGACATCCAGCTCCGACAGTTCTTTGAGGACTGATAAGCCTCGACAGAAAACGGCCCACCCTTCGACAGAGATGTTGTTGTTATAACTCAGATCCAGCTTCCGTAACCTGGCTAGATGGCCATCCTGCGTCAGTAACGCTGCGAGAAATGACAGACACAAACACAACTAATACATCCTGGCAATTGCTTTGAAAGCTTTTAAATAAGAATAGTAGTATTTTAATACTATATTATTTAATGCTTTTCAGCAGTCAAAGATTCAGCTCCTCGGCAAGATAAAAATCACTTGCTGTTGATTTCAGACAGACTGTTTCAGCACAACTGAAGGGGTGTACAATATTTAAACCAAAGGCAATTCAAAAGTAACAGAAGTAAGGGGTTAAAATTGTTTGGCAACCTAAAAACCTTCGAGTCAGTTGGAAGAAGGTTATATCAAGTGCTAATTAAAATAGGCAGACAGGCTTTACAGGAAGGTTTAGAAAGAGGAAATCAAAATTAGATGAGGTTGCATGATTACAACAGCCACCTCTCACTGTGGGAGGGGAATGGGCCTTATATACCCTAAAGAGAATAGAGATCTGTAAGGTATGATTGGCAGATGAGACACCCCTCAAGGGTGATGTTTGTAAAGTCAAAAATATTCAGGCTTCATCTCACCAGCCTTCAGATTACAGGGCTTTAATAGCTGTCACACAGCTATTGCCAATGTCAAGCAAACCCATGAGTCAGGCTCACAGAATCCCAAGGGTGACTGTAAAATAGGGGTTTTCTGGTTGTTTGGTTTTGGTTTGGTTTTTTTTGTTATTTTGTTGTTTGTTTCTTTTTTTAGGTATCCTAGAATTTATTTCTTCCATTTTTCTTTATTCCTTCCTCCCATTTTCCAGTATTTCTTAGCAGCTGCTAAAAGGTGGGCAAAAATACTTCTGTTTTAATTCTCCCACAGCACTTTGACTCCAGAAACACACCTAATGGCCTGAGAGCTGGTAACGCCCGTATTACTGGCTGTCAGCACACGCATTTTTCTATCAATTACTGAACACAAAACCAGCAACCAAGCAAAACAAAACTCCTCAGAGGCAGCTTTAAATATCAGATATAAAAAGAAAAAACCACAAACCCTACATTTTCTAAATTATGTCTTTTTGTATTAACAGATAAAACTGCTAAAAGATTCTTTGCATTTTGTCCTTTTCAGCTTTGCACTGTGCACATACAGGACATGCAGCCTTCAGCAATATAAAAACCCTTTCTGGGAGAAGTACTGCTGCATTTTCCATCTTTTCATTTGATTTATATAAAAATGTGCTCAGCTCATAGGACAAGTCCCTTCTGAATTGTGGTCTAAATGCCCCGGCTCCTTGACTGCTAGTAAATACCATGTTATACATACTTAGAAGTGCCAAATCTTCAGCCACCAAGTTACAGCTGCTCAGTCTTAACACTTGAATCTCCGTTGCAAGCTTTAGTGCTCCCAAAAGCAGCTTTAGGTTCCCACCAACGCACTTATTCCAAGAAAGGTCTAATGTCTTCAGTTCAGGAAGGTGAAGGGCAGCCTCAGCTGAAAAGATTAAGACCAGCAACTTCTGCTTACTAAGAGAAAACAACATGGCCTCAATAGACACCTCACCGGCAATTCACCTGTAAGTAGGCTCCAAACAGGCTGCCCTGCTTGTGCTTTGAATGCTACTTTATCCTAATAAGTCAGACAAAAGAATGTAATAAGGGCTTGACTACAGAATCTTTAAAGACTCTGTGGAGGGGGTTCTTGTCCTTCTGTTTGCTTTATTGACTTGACCTTGTCCCACTGAAATCAATTAATTGTAATAGCTTGTTTTTAAACCATTTTATATCAAAGAAAGCAATTTATTTTTAGTTTTTGCCATGAGCTCACCATGTAAGGTGAAATAGTCTGTAGCTTTTGATAACACCAATTTCCATGATGTCACTCTTACATAATTATAATGATATAAATACAGTTCTCTTCCTGCAGGGACCTCAGGCCAGTTTAGTTTGCTACTGCTTCTGGTGAAGGCAGACAAGTTTTACCACAGGTTTCAGTGTCACTAGTAAACAGTGCAAAAATATATTCTAAGTGCACAATCCACAGTAACTAACAGATCCCTCTGTACTTAGATTTCGTGTGCCATATGGAACACCTATCAAAGGGACACAGCAGCTGTTAATCCCCTGAGATTTGCAATAAGTAGGCAAAAGAGGCTGAATTTACATATCCTGTGTTAGACTGGACTTTTCTTCATGGCTGTACAATATCTTTTTCCCCACTGCAGTCTCCTCCACTGCCCCATGCAACTCTACCCCAGAAAGTTTCTACTGAAACTTTCACCTGCGGTGAGGTAAAAACCTGACAAAACTTTACCCCACTAAGCTGCAAGTGCAGTGTTACAACCAAATGATAATTACAACATAATATGAAAGCATATTTTTCTTTCTATTCCAAAATTAGGGACTATAAGAAAGCTCATTATCAGAAAAAATACTAAAAGGATTTCATCCAGTCAGGTATAATGGGGGGAAGACGTACAATGAGTGGTTTTCCCTTGAAACCAGGCCTCATGAAGCACTGGTTTCACCACCTGCATTTTCACTTGGGACCTATGGTATAATGTAACCATCATCTTTGGAGTTCAGCCAAAGGAGAATGAAGTGCTTTGTCCCACAAGGATACACAGAAAACAGACAAACTCAAAAAACCCCACATTCTTACCTAGTGATGAAAATGACTCTTCACCTAAACCACAATTGCTGATGGCCACACATTTCAGCTTTGGTAAAAACCTGAGCCTGGCCAGAAGAGGATCAGAGGAGACTCCTACAGTTTTATTTGAGGATAAATTCAGCTCTTGAAGACTGGAGAGCAAAGGTATCACCTGGGCTATGAAAACATGAAATATTTATTAGACAGTCACTGATCCAGAACAAATATGTAGTTGTATATTTGCCTGACATAATTTCTTTTCTTTATAAATCAATCCAAAAGTCAGGGCCAAGTTTTGACACTCAACTTCACAGTGAGTAATGTTTTAGTCCATAAATAGCTTCGTCATTGTCAGTAGGAACATTTAAGAAATTAGGTATTACATACTGCGTGGAAGGTTGTCAGAACACGACATCCTGTTGAAATTTTCTAAGTGAAGTAGGGAATTTAAATGAGACGGGGATTATTGTTTACAAACTCCTTTGTATTTATGTTGTTATTCTCTATTAGTCAATAACTTACAAATAAATCACGATTGCTATTGCTAATAGTTCATATTTCCTAATGCTTCAGCAGCAGCTTTTCAAATTACCTTCTTTATCATGTAAAATAAGATATGGGCAATATAGACTTTGGGTCACGGGATTTTTTTGTTGTTGTTGTTCTAAAAAGTAAAAATCAATGTCAAAAAGTTATGATCATGGACACAGAAAAAAATTAACCATTTCACTGACTGAATGAGAGATGTCTTTTTCTTCCTAATAGTATATAGGAGTTGGATCAGTTCAACCTGGAGCCCATAGGCTTCAGCTTTTCTATAAAGCATACAGCAGCGGCAATGCAAAATCCGGGCTCCCCAGTTCAAGAGACAGGGAACTACTGGAGAGAGGCCAGTAGAGGCTATGAATATACCGAGGGGACAGGAGCATCTCTTGGATGGGGAAAGGCTGAGAGACCTGGGGCTGTTCATCCTGGAGCAGAGAAGACTGAGAGGGGATCTGATCAATGCTGATCAAAATCTAAAGGGTGGGTGGCAAGAAGATGGGGCCAGACTCTTTTCAGTGGTGCCCAGCAACAGGACAAAGGGTGATAGGAATAAACTGAAACCCAGGAAGTTCCATCTGAACAGGAGGAAAAAATTCTTTCCTGTGAGGATGGCAGAGCCTGGCCCAAGCTGCCCAGAGAGATTGCAGAGTCTCCTCTGGAGGGATTCCAAACCCACCTGGACAATGCGATCCTGGGCCCTCCGCTCTGGGTGAGGAGTGAGGCAGGTTGAACGAGATGATCTCCAGAGGTCCCTTCCAACACCCACCATCCTGTGACTCTGATCTAACATCACTCCTTACTTGCCACACAGTTCACTAAGCGAGCTTTAGGCAGTTACATTTACATGCACATAGGCACCTCGGATTCATACTCATTGATACCAGCAGGGGAGCTGTCCCTGGATACTTCCAAAGTTACTGATTATCAAAAAAAGCAGCGCTTGGTGGCAGTTCCTACATTGCCATCATGGGTCTGAATCATGGCGGACTCAGGTCCTTAGTTCCCTATGGGATTGGACAACTGAGAATTCCATTGATTCAGTAAAAAACCCATTCCATATTGATGAAGAACACCATCCTCCACCATGCTGCCAGAACTGCCTAACACAGAAAGTACCGAGATCTGCTAGACTAGGTTAGGCAGAATGTGTTACGCCTCTGAGATATTTTCAGAAGTCAAAACCCAGATTCTTAATGTATTTCCTCAACATGTCCTTACACAAAACGGTCATGTCCTCTTCTGTTAAACAGCACTGGTGGAGATCAAGGACTTCGAGATTTTTCAAGCTGGCCAAATGAGCTGTTGAGCCTTTAAAGCCACCACCAATCTCTTTGTTGCACGATATGTCTAATTTTCTTAGCTCTGCAAGATGCTGTAAAGCAGTGTCTGAAAAGGAAAAGGGAACACGCTGGTCACCAGCTGCTACAATAGCACAGGTCATGGCTTTAGCATTTATTTACTTCAACATCAAGGTTTGCACCAGGTATTGCAGGCAAAGCTCTTGGACTAAGCTTCAGCATATAATCACAGCAGACATACAGTAACATCACAAAGCTTCCCCGGCCATGCAACTCCAGTCTTCTTGCAGAGCAGGTGAAGGTGAGGCCAGCTCATCCCTCAGATCCATTCAATCCTCAGCCTTTTGCTGAAATTACTACTGGATGTGCTAATTAGTGCCAGTTGTTTCATCTTAGGGATAAGACCTCTACTAGGGAGGGACACAGATAACAAGCCTATTTCATAGGGCTTCACTGGACACTCATTAAGTGATAACGTTGAATTTGGATTTCCCTGTGAGAGTAGGATTAGCTTGTTAAAAGTTCACTACCCTCTCTGTGCCCTTGTCTATGTTCTGTCTGGGGAGAGAGGAAGCACTTCCAGAGACCCACTAATCTACCTGAAGATGTGTCTCAGATAAATGGTGTGGAAGGTGACTCTCCCCACTGACTTCCACATGCTTGAGCTCAGGAAAGATAAATGCTACTCCTGCTTAAAGTCTCTGTAGTCCTTTATCAATCCTCAAACAGCAAATAACGATTGCCCTTTAATATTGCCAAATCATCAGCAAAATCCCACCTCATTGCCTTTCTTAAATGGTTTTCAGATGTACAATTTATTCAGAATGAAAGTTTTTCTGAACATAAAGTCTAACCTAAGCCCTGGAGGCTGTCTTGCTTCAATCCACACATGTGCAAGTTTAACTCTTTCAAGCCTGGCACATTTTTCAGATCCTGAGCAATAACCTTCATGCTGCAGCCAATGTGTTTGTTGATAGAGAGATCTAATACTTCAAGGTTTGGGATCATATTTAGAATTTCAGCTAGGGAGAAAAAAAAAATAGAAGAGAAAAATCAGAATTTGCAATTGTCTGGAAAATATACAGATGAACCCTAGAAAAATATATCACCATGACAAACAGGAAGAGATAGGCTGGGTTTGCCTTTATTTGTGGTTTAGACTCACTAAATTCCCATTCTACCTGAAAAATACAGGAAAACAAAGATTGGATAGGAATCAAGGAAATTGGCAAAAAATCTGTATTGAAATATAGGTGAAAAACTACAAGGACAGATAGAAATAGAAAGAGGAATAAAAAGTAGGAACACAAAAAGAAAGGAAAAATTCTAATTACAAGATATGACTATGTTGCATATGGGCCATTTCCTGCAGTGCTGATGAGACCATGGGGGGCTTCTCTTTAGGGAGAAAATATCTTTTAAAACACAGAATTAGACGAAAAGACCACACAGGATTAAGCTACGGTGAGAGGAAAGAGGGGAGGGGCAGTCAGTGGCTGCCAGCTCAGCCTAAATTCCCATCCCTCAGGCCTTCTTTCCCATCCCATGGCCAGCTACATATTCAGCTGCTTAATTTTAAGCAATCAACGTTGCAAATTCCAGCACACGTGACTTGCTCAGGGTCTCAGAGGATCCAGCAACCCTGGACTTCTGAGGCAGACAGGCTGTGGCTTAGATCTATTCTTTAGCTTGACCTATCTCACATGATTAGAGAGGAAAACTTTCTTCTTTGGAAGAAAGTACATTAAATCCCAACACTCTGTGGCAAATACTGTTACAATGCAGAGCCTGAAATAAATTAACTTTCCACTAACTCCGAGTTCAATACAGCCAGCATCTAAGTCAAACAAGTTACATTTTTGTGAAGCCAGTCTCAGACCAGTTAGATGAAACACATACCAAGGGACTCTCCATCCTTTGCTGTCAGGTTACAGTCTGTAATTTTCAGAAGTTTTAACTTGCATCCTTTCTGGAGTTTTTTTGTCAGGAGAGATAGTTTTCCACCTATGTTACTATTCCACGATAAATCCAGTTCTTCAAGTTGAGAAACAATTTCAGATGCCTCTCCTGTAACAGAAGTCTAAAATGATTCATTCTAGCCATAGATTTCAGTGCAAGACAAAACACACACAGTTGGAATGTATTAATAGGGAAAGTGAGCCACTTAATTATCAAATTATTATATTTTGATTGGCTTGCCAGGAAAATTGGTGTATGCCACAAATTGTTGCTACTGCAGCAACATTGTGTAAATTCTCACCTTGTCTAAGGAGCAATACAGCTCACCAGTCACTGTGACAGGACACACAGACATGAAATTTATTCAGGTTCCCAAATCATCAGACTGTTTGGCTATCGCTGTAGATCTCTGCCAGGACCCAGAAAATCTAGTCTACGGGACAACCAATACAAGTGACAAGTCTGAGTTTACCATGCTGTATAGTTCTGCTCTATTTTATTTGGCAAACTTCTAATGTCCTCTGGACTGTGTCTATAGGTCATTTTGGAGGGGATGAACTAAGTCCTCTCACAACTATTTCTGAAATGTGTTTCACTTCTGACAGGAATTTCTGACTCATTTCATAAGGAATCAGGATGACCATTGTTTTGACCCAAACTAACTTCCCTGGTTTCAAGGCAGACAGCACCAGTTTTGATTACATTCAGAAAAATGAACTTTTTTCCAGGCTTGACACACCTGCCACTGTGAACTGTGTTTGTGCTGCTTTGTAACACTAAGATCCCACTGCAAAACCCCACTCCCTAACTTCCTTTGTCAAGGAGGGAGGCAGATATGTATTTGCATAAACTCATTCTCAAGAAAGATCAATTAATCAGACCGTATGCAAATGCAATTTCAAAGTGCCATACACAAGTTTTTGATCTCAAGTCTCATCAATCTAATAATTGAGAACTGTATTTTAATAATAAAACCCTTTCATGTCTGTGGGCTTTCAAAAATAATTATTCACAAAAGATTTATAATAGAATAATAATTCTATACTTTGTTGCAAGTAAATATCCAGGTTTGAGAGGAAAAGACAGACCTTCATTTTTATTTCTGCCTTTATTTCAAATTACTGCCTCAGTCTTGAACACTGAGCAGTGCTCTACAGTTGAGAAATGGTTTTGCCTCTGCAGCACAGCCTGTTTCTGTTTGACCTGGGGACTGGCATTCCAGACACATTTTCCACCCAGAAGATAAATAGAGGACTATAAGTCCAGGAATGGTTTCCTATCACCTCTCACAGTCACAGCTCTGAGCAATCACACAGAAGAGGTTGATAGTATGGTTATATTTGAGGCATTGATTTCTAAACAGAATTCACTGTGTCCACAAGTGGCCCCATTTCCACAGACAGATGTGGACATAGTCAAGCAGGCAGTATTGCCCTAAATACGCTTGTTTTTTCAACATCACAGGCAAAAATCAATGCAAATTGACTGATGCTATTCCACATGTCAAGGGCACCACACTTTGACTGGAAATTCAATTCTTATGATCAGTTTTGTGTCTGTCTCACCAAAGGCCAAGCCAGAAGGGGGAAGGAAACAGCACAGAAAAAACAGGCAGAAAAAAAATGGAAATCCAACTAATAAAATGCTGGGGGGGGGTGGGAAGAAGTATGAGAAAAGAGTTTGAAAAAGAATGAAATAAATTTGAAAAAATATTATAAAAAAATAAACTGCAGCTTTTATCCTCATCAAAACCAGACAGATTACTTCAACTTCTTCAGAGATGCATTTTTCCTCCCTAACAAACAGCACGTCCTGCTTTTGAGCTACCACCATATATGTCATGTTATTGCTGAAGCTTTTCTGGAAAAGGCCTGGATGAATAACATAAACCCAAGCTTTGTAACTCAGACCATTTTTAGAACTTGCAAGATAAGCAGTAGTCTTTATAATTCTTAGTTGACTGAGTTTGCCCTTCTTTTAGATACATATCACAGACCCACCCCAGAGTAAACTCCAGGCCCTGAGGTGACTCAGCATCAGAACCTGAATGCATAAAACCACTTTTAAAACCTTTAAATCTCATGCTTTGCTGAAAGCAGGATTGCAGACACTCCAAACTAAAAAGCAGAGAAGTAAGCTTCTTCCAGACTTGCAAAAACAAGTCATAATGCTGCGAGGCAGCACTTGTGGTTTTAAGTATTCCTCCGAAAGACCATCACTTTTTTTGTGATGAGCACTCATCTGTCCTGCAGCACGAGGAACTTAAGGTGACCGTATTATGACTGACTGTTTCAGTTCTTCTGTCTACCATTAGATATCAGAGCTAGCCAAAAACATACTCATCTGAATTGAAAACACACTTTCCTGCAAATAGGACTGCTATAGGGAATAATAATAATAAAAAACAGGGAATTCTGTTCCCTTCTGAATGTAAAAGCTTCATCTCCCAGGGAATGAACTCAGCAAGACTAGTCACATGGATAAGGTTACTCAAGCCCAAGTTCTTTCTACTGTTTCACAGCAGGATTTTACATTTCCCAGTGTGGAAAGCAGCAGGAGTAGGATGGAGGAAGAGATGAGATGGATTACACTAGGCCCAAGCTGTTTGGAAGTAACTGTACATGAAATCCTGTACCTAAGGAGATGACATCCTCAGCTGTCAGCCTGCAGTTGTTAAGGCGAAGGACTTTTAACAGGTTCACATGATGAAAATGAACAGTGAGAGCTTTCAAAGTCCCACCAACACGACCATTCCAGGAGAGGCTGATCTCTTCCAGTTCCGGGAGAAATGGCAGTAAAGAAGCTGTTAAAAAAAAAAACCAAAACAACCCACACTTTTTTTTTTTGCTTGCATGTTCACTGCACACTGTGGATGTCAATGTATCTTAATACAGAGATGCTTTCTGCGACCAATCCAGCATTATAAAGCCACGAGAATCTGTACCTCGGTGTTCTTATCTGCAGTTCAAGTGTAATGACATTCACCTGCTTCACAGACCTGGATGATTTTTATATTTATATAACGATTTATATAATTTATTAATTAACTTTTCTTAGGGACCTGGGACCAGCAGATGAAGTGTTCAATAAAGCCAGACCCGTTTAAGAGAAAGTAAAGGGAAGAGAGGAGAGTAATTGAATAGGCAAATAAGAATTAAAGAAACATATGAAGTGACTAGTTGAATAAAATGTGTATTTACCCAGCTCTGTTACATCTGCTGCACTTAATGCACAGTTGTTTAGATCCAGATTCCTGCTGTTGGGTGTCTTTCCCAGTTTCTGCATGAACTGGTTAAATCTCTGCTCACCAGATGATGACTCCGTTTCAGAAATGAGATGTGAAAGTCCATCTGAGTAACAAAGAAATAGGGCCCTGTTATGCCTGCTACAAACACAACACATACAACCTGCCCATGGCTGACAGGTGAAGACTTTAGGAAATGAACTAAATGTATCAGTAAAACCAGGATATATTTTTGACCAATATCAACCAAGAGTCACTAAGATCACCTATGGATCAGGCCACAACAAAGCTCCTGATGCAGAGCAAGAAAAGAATCTCCTGTTGCACATTTCCATGCTACCTTTCACCAGTGACTCTGGATGTTTACACCACCAATTCAAGGACACCAAATTCGTACAGAACTCTGAAGCGCAGATGTTCTGGATGCAAAGGTTGTACAACCACCTGGGCGTGCCTGCACTGCAGCCACGCTGCTCTAATACAGTCCATACTTATCAGTCAGCACCGTGTGCCCCTACAATTGCTTGGTGAACCTGCTGCTTCTTCTGGGTTCATTTTTGTACACTGTCCATGTAAGGCAGTTCCTGCTTTTCCTGGCTTGGCAAAGCAACCCTCCCACTTACCTTCTTCCATGCACTTTGTACAGCAAAGCAAATTGCATTTACATGCATTGCTAAACTCTATAGCAAATCAGTAATTTCATCTAATGCCTATAGCTGGAAAAAGCAGCCAAAAACTACACAAAATAGCAATCCCACTCTCAGGAGCTGTCCTCTCACTGCTTCCCCAAAACCTACCAAAAACTCTAAGCCTCACCTGCCAGCTCCTTTTTAAAAACAGCCTCATTTTCTCCGGTGTGGATGTAAAGAGTATTCTTGTGGGTACAAAATAACATACATGATGATTTCCATTCCCTTCCCTTCCCCCTAACCAGTAGCAAGTGTTAGGAACATCTGCTCTTGTTGTCTTCTGATCGCTTTAGCAGCAGGGTGGACAGAGAGCGATCTTAAATACAACAAGCCAAGCTACTGCTCAAAGCTTGGCTTTGGAACCAAATAAGCTCTGCAACTAATGAGCTGACTCCAGCACTGATCATACTGGAGGTCAAGAGAGAGGTCACCCAAAAGCTTTATGCCTTCTCTCACTCCTTGCTTGGCACCTATCAAATTAAAGGGCACATCCTTGATAATGTTCCAATCAGAAGCAAATCCTGGCTAAAGGATGAACTGTAGGCAGCAAAACACAGGATTTTGGCTCACAAGAAAAGCAACTGATTTTCTGTGAAAATAAAATACACGCACATGTATTTTGTTATTGTACCAGCATTACCTTCTACAGAGAGGTCTTGCTTCTCACTCTGGTCATCAGCTCCAGAGTTGTTTATTTCTGTTTCTTCAACTTCTCTTCTGTCCTTGCCTTCAGATTTCCCAAAGTCAAAGCCTCTGAAGAATTTTTTGATGGCTGAAGGCTGCTCTTTTCTTTTTACAGGAGAGTTCCTCTTCCCTTGGAACTGTTTTATAACAGAGCTGAATGGGGAATTCTTTGGGATGTCCTCTTCATGCTTATCCTGGCAGCTCTGAATGTCCTCTTTCAGAGGATCAACAGACATGGACAGAATTAATTTCAGTAACGTTTACTCGTTTACCTTCTTTGACAACAGCAGGTGCATTAAAAATTTCCTACCTTCCCTCCATGCTCTTACCAGAAAAGCACCATTTAGAGACCAGACTCTGAACATTCTTCTCCTTCAAAAGGGACTGGTAATACTCAGTATTAGCACAGCAGACTCAGTGGGCCCAATTCTCCATGGGACAGGTATCACTTGGTAACACAGACTGCCCCTAAGGCCACCCCACCTGGCCACCAAGCGCTGACCAGAAGGGCTAACCTGTTGCTTTCCCTGTCACTTCATCCCCAGGTCCAGTAAACAGGCTTGTGGTCCCAGTAAAGAAGCAAGGCTACGATGTCCCCATTCTGAGGGGATGCCAGGTTAACTTTGACAAAGTAATTCTTCTAACCTTAGAGCAAAGCTGAAGTGATAGCGCAGAAACCAAGCAGGTATTGTAGCTATGATCACTGGGAGTGTGCCACGGTTGGTAAAAATTAGACCCCCAGACAGCTGCTTTGGAACAGTTCAGTACTCTAGTGACCTCAGTTTCAGTGACTAATTCACAGGTAACTTAAAGTTTGACTTCATAATTTATATGCATTCTTTCCTTATTTCTGTTTATACTACACAAGCTACAGCATCATCAATGATTCCAAAACTGCTTTGTTTTTCTCTAAACGTTAATTTAATGCTCATTCTTTAGTTTTCATTCTAGTATTCACCTGCACATAGGTGCTTCTAACAGAGCAGGCATAAAAATTAAGCAGGCATTCACTAACTTCTGCTTTGTGAGGACTGTTTTATTGGTTGGACTCTTAAAGGTCTTTTCCAACCTAGAAGACTCTATGATTATATGAAAAAGATACGTATCAAGTCCTACTGTGTGCTGTTGACTGCAGGGGGAATGACCCGTGCTCAGACCTCAATCCTGTATACACCAGAGCTCATGAATAGATTTCTGTGCTGACAGGTTCACCCTTCCCTAGTACACAGAACTCATCACCATTAGCTGCCATCCGTAGAGGACACAACTGTCATTTACACAGAGCAGCATCAGCTGGCATCAGCTTTCCAAAAAAAGAGAAACACACAAAGAAGTATCAGAAACCCTATGACTTGCACAGAGAGTTTTCATGTTATTACAGTGAGACCTGTGTCAGGGGAAAATGTAAGAAAGCAAGTGTAGCTTTTATATACACACACTTTTCTTTGTGTGTGCATGTGTATATATATAAATGTGGTATATATACACCAATACATATATGCAAGTTTTCCTATTGTGGAAGTTACCTGCCATGATACAAGAACAGCTGATGCATTGTTCAAAGCCTTGCTCTCAATAGCCTGTCACAGCTGTATTTCTTGTACATACAAAAATTATACCAACCCGTGTTTACAAGTGTACAGGCACGTTTATGGAGCTGTAAAGCAATGCTGTTTCCCCGGCTGTGTTTTCACACAGTGTTAATTTTAGCCAGACAAAGAAACGTACCTGTCTTTTCCATTGGTACTCTTGAGGATCTCCTTCACTTTTTGCAGGACTTTCAGGGCTTGCAGAAGCGAACCATGATATGAAAATAAAACCTCACTTCTTTTCCTGATAGGACTTTCCACGTCATTTTCTTTTGAGAGTTTCTGTCTTCATCAGTTTAACAGCAGCTGCTCTGCACAGTGATTTGTGGGCTCTTTCCTGATGCCTCTGTTCCTGTGCACTGTCTCCCACTGTCAGCCTGCTGTCCCTGGCCTCTCTTTTCTGGGAGGGGTTGAAAAGTCCACTTAAATGCTTTAATCATGTCCCAGCACAAATCACTCGCAAGGCAAAAATCAGGAAGTGGCAGCACAGCCTCCGATACTGCACGTTAACCACCACGGCATGTCCTGAAACAGCTGTTGTTAGAAGAGGCTGAGTCACCTTATAGATCAGGTTACAAGACTACCTGCAGAAAAGCTCTTTGTTTTCCCACCCCTTTTGTCCATAGTGGCCAGAAATGCTGCTGGAGGCTGAGAAAAGCCACGCTGTCAGCAGAGTGCTGCATAGTTGAATAAGAAAAAAGAATACCGAGGACTCAGGGATCCCTGTTCATTTTACGGTGATGGGAGACGTGAGAGGAGAGGTCATCCTGCATCATCTGGCACAATCCACTTGTAGGCGACAGCGCGATACATCCTATACATACATCAAACTTCCCTACACCTTTCTTTTATCTGTCTGCCCTAGGATCTGATTTCCACGGTGGGGATTGGTACAATTTCTAGCTTCAACATTCTCACAGCCATTTGTGCTCAATCTCTTTAGCTTTGATGATTCTTCTTGATCTATGAGGTCTTCACTTTTGTAGGCTAAACCAACCCAACTCTTCTTGTCTCCCCTCGTGGCAAACTCCCCATTTCCCTTATCATTTCCTGCTCACCTTTGTCTGCACCTGGTGCAATACAGTTTTTACTTCCTTAAATGCAAGGGGCCATCAGCTGATACGCATACACTAATGGCATACACAAACTGGAGAGCTTTTGCTGGGGAATGGTAACGCTTTAGGTCAACAAGCTTAACAATTCTTTGAAAGCAGCTGAGCAGACACCAGCTGTGAGGACAGGTTTGACTCGGTGTGTCAATCTATAAATGATTCAGACAAGGTGCAGTGAGGAACAGGGTGCTGCTAAGAAGCCAATGCGATAAGGTTAGGAAGTGAAAATCTGGAGAATCCTCCAGCCCATGAGAAGCACCATGCTGGGAAATACAGGATGAACACCAAATAAACCAAAAATAAACCACAACCAAAAAAACACCACCACACAACCCACACCACCACAAAAACCAAGCACAAAACCATTGTGAGGACCCAGCTTTCCCTGTAGGAATGGAGGGTGCATTTTTTATTCCCAAACAGAAAGGATTTCCAAAATGATTCTAGGGTTTTCAGGCAGCAAGAGTGGCTGTCTTGATCCAGTTTCTGAAACTGGCATCTCATTACAGACCTGTATCCACCAGGATAGTTCACCTCCCTGTGTGCTAATTCCCCTCCCCTGTTCAGACATCCCAGCTATGCAAACTATCAAAAATCCCATTTCTGTTGGGAAAGAAGTCACTGAATTTGGCAGTTCTTTTCCACTTTACTTGTGTTTAACAACAGAGTGGCCAGAGATGAAACAGAGACAAAGCAGCTTGTGTTCATGAACACGTGCCAGGCTCTGCTGGCCCAAGACACTCAATGCACACTGCAGTTCAGTGAGAACATGGAATGGGAATATCTGATAATCTCCACTCCCTGCAACAGGGGAAATCCTTAAGCATGTTAAGCAGCAATTACACTGGTTAGGCTGGGCTCTGACATCAGTATGTTAAGTGATGTGTTGTCCATTCAGAAATTCTTTCACTGCTTTAGGCTGTTGACTGACTGTGAAAATACCTGTTGGCAGCACAACAGTGTCCCTGTAGTCTGGTGAGAAGGGAAATGCAGTTTCACAGTGACCTGGTTTCCTCTTCCTAGAAAGAAATTTTTTTTTTTTTTTTTTTTTTTTACAGCAGCTATGAGGGAAGAAGAGGCAGTGGGGTTACCCCAAAACAAAGTAGGATAACCAGAGTGAAGTGGCTGCACTGGGCTGAAAATACGAGCATTTCTTTGCAATGGGCTCAGGTCGTGCTGTGAACACACAACGTATCACGATGGCCAGGCCCCCAGGAGCTGCTAGACTGGGCCTTGCTGTGCCAGTTGCTGTCTCCTCCATGGCATCTGACTGTGTGTCCTGCTCCTGCCTTGCAGACCATCACAGACAGCACAGGGCAGGCTTGGCTTCTAGAGTTTAAAAACAATAAACGCCTTCCCCTTTCTATCCAGTTAAATGGTTTGTAGCCATCTGCTGAGTGCTCAGTGTCACACTTGTTGTATCTGCTCTTCCCTCTTTGTAGGGCTAGGGCAACATTAGGGACAGAACCAATTTTGGAACAAAATAGTTAAAGTTGCATCCCACACAGCATCTACTGGGGAGAGATTAATGTGGATTTTTGTACTTTGCCTCATTGTGACTCCTTAATCCGGCATATATTCCAAAGAAATAATGCCATTACAGGATTAGTGCCACAAGTTCATTTGAAAAAAAGGATTTGCAAACACTGAAATCCTATATTCTATGTACTTAATCACCAAGTATCATTTTGGGGATTTCCTCTCCCTTTAGTAGCGTCTCTTTCAATGAAACACAAGCAAAGTAGCAGCTCTGTTTTGGATGGTCCTTATTATCCATTAAAGGAAAATAAACCCACCAAGCATCTGGTTGAAATAATACAGAATCTAAACACACCAGCCTAACCCACCCCTGCTGTCATACAATCATTGCAGTTATACCAGGGAGGCCCTTGGCCAAGTATTTATAGAGAATTTAATGATTTTGGATATTTATCTGCTAGGGATTTTTAATATTCCTGTAGCATGTAACAACAGTGATCCTTTTTTTGCTCCTAAGGCAGTTCCCTTCCCCAGCTTTGCTCACACCCCGTGAGGCCACTGTTCTCCTCTCTGTGGGAGAAGACCAAATCCCTGCCATGTTATTCTTCCTCCCCTTCCTTAGTGCACATCCCTGCTGCTCTGTTTCCCCTGCCTGCAGCAGCCCCTGTGGGCTTCTCTTTGCTGGCTCCATTTGTTTCAGGCTGCCTATGTGCAGTGGCCATTGCACGGGCCACAAAACTGCTGGGGTGGAAAACCGCTTATTGCCCCATTGCCATCTTGGCCAGTACCGGGTGACTTGCACTTGGACTGTGCTGACTGAATACGTGTGCCAGGAGCTGCTGCCAACGGAGGGCAGGGGAAGAGCAGCCTGCTTCAGTACCAGGTTCACTGCCCTCACCTTTCCTCAGTCATGTCTTTCTCAGCTCTTGCCTCTCTCTCCCCTGCTCTGTCCCTTCCCTTTGTCCTCTGACTTTGACCCAGTTCTGACCCCTTATAACTGAGGCAGCAAAACTTAGTCTTGCCTACACAGCTGAGAAGCCTTCAGCTGGCACTGATGGTATCTTGCTAGCACCACAATATCTCTCATCTACAAATTTGATGTGGACTCTTTTTACACCCAGGCAATTCATAAAGCAGTAGGGGTTGGCTTCAGGGCCGAACAAAAACCTTCAGAAGAGACTGCACACACAACAGGCTGGAGGGACCATTGCCTGAGGATGAATGAAGAGATGCAGCTACACTCACGAGCGGGAAGTGCTCTGTAGAACCTCAGTTAGGAAAAGTAGCTTGGGCTTCCAGGTAGAAATCAGCAGTGTGCTGCCATCTGGATAAATGTACATTCTTATACTCTCAGAAATACTGTACAACACTGACACTTCCCTGGAGCAACCTCATTCCAGACTTCCCACACTGAGACCAGTGTGCCTGCCTCAGGATTCAATTTGCTCCAAAGTATCTGAGTATCCTCATCATTTCCCACAAATTAAATATTCGACCTTCTGATTTCAATAGCCCATCAACCTACAGTAGCTCCTGAGGCAACTGTTTAAAATACATTTCACTGGGTTATGACAACTAAATCTAACCTCCCTCATCCCGTGTTTATGTACAACACAGACTGATCACAGGAAGGGTTTGAACAGGCACCGAGAACACACAAAACCAGCTAACACCTTGGGCTCAGAAACACATACGCCTCAGAGTAACCTCAAACAGTCCCCTGAACTCCGTGAGACTTCTCATAGGTGGAAAGGCTGAGGAAGATTTTGACATTGCACTGTACTTTTACACTATAAAACATAACAAAAAGTAAAGTTATGAAACTCTGGTGCCAGCATGCAAAGGTGGGCTCTGCCTGATCTGAAGGGGCTGCACACTTGGCAGGACAACCTTCAAGTGCTGGATGAACTGGTCATGAGCAGACATGCCTGACAGCCCCGTTGCCACAAATTAAACTTGTAAGAATTTCAACCTTGCATATGCTAACTGCTAAACATGAACTGTAGAATTCAAAAACATACTTTTTTCAAAGCCAGGATTTACTTTACCTACTGTAAAATAATAACAATCATAGTAGTTGGAAAAATATATTACCTCCTATTGAATAGGCATTTTGACTTCCACAGATCCTTTAGTCATGCCCTTTATCACAGCAAATGTATATTTATATCCACACCACAAGTATTTTTAACATTCTGAGTTACTCTTTTTAAAGTAGAACTGCACAAATACAAACTTAACGTTTCATCCTCTTTTACAATACACTAGTCCGATGGAGAAGATTTTCAGGCTGGAAAATTCTGTTTGGTTGAACTTGTGCCAGGATTAATCTCCTTCCAGTTAATAATTTACATGAATGGGTAGTCTGCAGAGTTCACACAAGGCCTGCAAACTATATTAATTACTAGAAACCTAATTAGAAATCAAGAGAGTCAAAGGATCAGTGTTACTTCCATACAGTACCATCTGGTACTATGAGTCTGGATAGTTCAGCAAAACTCCCAATTGCATTCTGTGGAACTTCAACCTAAATACGTGTTGCCAGAGAGTGCAAGTTTATGCTGCTATGTGAGATGGTTGTAAAGCATTTTTAGGGTCACCCTAAACGACAGCATCAGAGTCCCTGTATTTCTAGCTGTTACTTCAAAAGATAGTTAAAAAAACCAAACACAATTTACTCAACAGTTGAATGCGATACCAATGGAGTCGTAATTTGCCTTTCCACGTCCAAAAATACCCCAAATCATATACAGACTAATGAAAAAAATCCCCAAACAAGCATCTATGAACCAGAAAATGCTTTAACTAAAGATAAGTGTGTGCATTGTCATTTGCTTTGTTAATTATTTCTCCAAAACAGTGAAATTCCATAGCTGACACAACATGGAAGAGTGCAGCTTCCACTGGCTCCAGTATGTGCGTGTGGAAATAGTAACAATTTTAGCAACTGATTTGCTCTTTCAGCATGTGGGGAGTTTGAAAATTTTAACCAAAGCATTTCAGTCCTGTTAGCCAAACAACAAAAAAATAAACAGGTCTTTGAAAACTCAACTTCCATGTTTTAAATACAGACCTTTCCAAACATTTTGGTTGAAGGACACATAAAATCTAGTCTTTCAGCAAGTTTGGTCAATTTAATTTTCAAAAGGAACTTAATGGTTAGCCATACTTCATCACTTTGATTCTCTCACTGGCTTTTGGAATTGAGATCAGCCACACTACATAAAATGCTTTTAAGCCCTTCTGTATCCAGTTCTCTCTGATTAATTCTTAGATTTCCACTGGGAATGAGGCACCTGTGTAATCCAGCCAGTCCCTCCAAACTTCTCTCAAGAGCTGGGGTAAATGTAATGCTTTTCCACTGAGCAGCCATTTGTGCTCCAAGGTGTTGCCCTTCCAGAGAACAGCTGCTGATTTTGTCAATATATATTTAGTAGAGGCGAACACCAAAGTTGGACGCTTCCCTCTTCAGAATGTCCTGCAACTCAGGAAGGCACTAGAGCACCTACCCAGCAACCAAGCAAAGGGCTGAGAATTGGAAAAACCCTTGAACTCCTGAGGAGAGCTATAGCTTAAAGGATATTCTGCATACCCAGGGCAGCAGATGATTACAGTGACACTGCCACACAGCTTTGCCCATTCCCTTCTCTAGCTATTTTTCCAATTTCTTGTGAGTGGAACCCAAGGCCAGATTCTGTGTGTTTCTAAACCAGCTGTGCTACCATAAAGGCCAGCTATTGTTTCTAATCCCAGGATGCTAGGACACAGCTTCTTGTTCAAGCTCATACTTGGGATTTGCAGCCTACTGGTCCCAGACTCCCCAGCCTGTCCATGAGACCACCCTGTTCCGTACCTATGCTGCCCACTGCAGGCACCACTTCTAGTTTAAACCTCTTTGGGGAAACATGGAAGGAAGTGAGGTTTAGCTGAAGAATTTGGTATGTCTGAAAACACAGGTTTCATTTTGGAAAAAGAGGGGGAGACACATGCTAAAGCAGCCATTTTCCATCCCCTGTATCAGTCCAGCCCATCTTATTACAGAGAAATAAGTCTCCATTCAAGTGTATCTTGCTTCAGTGAAATTCATAAGAAATAAGAATTATCCCCCTTTCACAGATTCCTCATTTATGACAGACTGCATTTAGAAACTGTGGATTAAAATCTGTTTACGCTCTAGCTTAGTAGGTTCTCTCTACTTACACAAATCCATTCCAGCATTGCATTTTGGTAAACATATTTCTTGAACTGCAATACAATTGTCTAATACAGTTTTTTGCCTTCCGTTTTCGAAGACCACCAATCCCATCAGGTGAGCCATGTCTGTCATTGATTTTGACACGAGAGAACAAAGAAAGTTCTGACCCAAATCAGCACTCACAAAATGTCTAGTGACAATGGTAAGCCTAGGTATTAGCGTGTGGAGCAGATTCCACACTGCTAGCCCATTCTGACACTTCAGGAAGCATGAAAATTGTGACAGTAGTGTCCGTTTCTTTTGAAGTGAACGGAGAAAGAGCATCCTCGTTCATAATTCAGCTTTAGAATAGTACATGAACTGCCCAAACCTGTTGTTTTCTCAGTAATGTTCTTCCAACTCCTTGTGGTCTATGATGAAGTGATGCTCTCCTGGGGCATGCTATACCAGATGGGTAAATTCCAGTTTTGAGATTCCTGCACTGCTTGCCAAAGAGAGAATCCCAGGCAGTAAGTCTTGGTAAGAGCACGCAGAAGATGGTGTGACTCCAGCTCCACCTTTCACATCAGTATATATCTGACTACAAGCCCCAGATGCTAGGTGGGAGCTGTCAGGCTACAGTGTTGATGTCTTTCCACTCTCGGATTCCTCTGTTCAAAGGGGATAATGTGGGACTACACTGTCCTAAACCATCTTAGCCAACAGTGATACTAATTGACAGACCAAGGCCCAGCTCAATTTGATAGACTCTACATGACTTTGTTCTACTTGTAACTCACCTCCTATGTCCCCCTCTCTCTCTCCTTTGCTGCTTTCCCATTTTTCCTACTGGTGAAGACACCCAGCAGAAATAGGACTGCCAAGAGCCACCCAGACCCCTGCTCCATTCAGAAATACACCCCCGCCTGATACCCATGAAAACCAGTCAAGAACAGCTAGGTCTGCCCTGGAGAAGGGCCATGAGAGCATCTTTATGAATTGTGGTTGTCACACTTCACTCTAGTGCACAGCAATCCTGCCTCCGTGCCACAAACCAAAGGCTTGATGCCAGGGGTCCTGCCAAGTAATGTGTGCTCGCTCTCTCCTCAGACTTCCCTCATTAGGTAAAACCAGGGGAAAAAAAAAAAGTTATATATATCCTTATTATATTGCTGGTTTTGTTTCTACCTTAGGAATTAATTTTTTCCCTGGTATTAATCTTATTGTGGTTTTCCTGAAGCGTGATTTGCAAGGACTAAAATCATTTGATGAAAAATGGATCTGATGCAAGACTTTGTTTTTAATTTATTCAGGCAACCCCATATCCTAAAGCATTTGCTTCAGCCTTACCCAATCTTGAAAAATCCCAGCAGATTTTTTTTTCAAGCAAATCTTTTTTCAAGACTGTGTCTACTCATTACATTTCAAGCTTCTGGAGGCAGTTACAGACCAAGTGGACCAAACAAGCTGAAAACTATCTTTAAGCCTAGAAGGCTCCTTTGATTCTTTTGTCTGCCTGCATGTGCAAAGATTTTGAAACCCACATGAAAATTATTTGCAAGTTATTTTAGTTGATGTCTTTTTTTAAAGGAGGTCCTAATGTTTTTTTTTTAATCTAGTATTGGAATTTTTTTTAAGAGGGATTCTGGGTGTGCTTTTCTTTATAAAGAATGTCCAGAGAGTAACAAGAGAGCCATAAGAGCATTTACAACAAAAACATTCAGTCACAGTTATTTAAAAAAAAAAAAAAAAAAAAACACCCAAAAAAACAACAAACAACAAACAGAAGAAATCCCATGTTAGACACTAGATATGTATTTTGTGTTACCCTATTAAAAAAAAAATACTTGTTTTTTCTGTAAGGATGTGCTGAGCTATAGCAGAATTACACCCCTTTGCTAAAGAGAACACTTCTCTGTGAGTGATTTTCAACAGGGCTGAGTCCATTTTCTCCAGGTTTAGGCATCATGTTTGCATTTGAGAGGACAAGGCGCAATGTTTTTTATTGTCACAGCGAGCACTTGATGAACTTCAGGCAGGTGAATAAGAGATTGACAGACATCAACCCTGACATCCATCAGCTGGCGTGGATATTAGAAGAAATTAACCACTCCCTAACATTTAAAAACCTGCTATTTACCAGGCATTCATTCTGAGAACTAACTCGCTGACAGTGAGAATTAAAGAGTAAATTGCCAGCTTGAGCAGTATAACCATCTGATCCCTGTGTTAGCCTCACAATATGCTTAACAGGATTTCCATCTTCTAGTTCCCCCCAATCCAATCAGATACACAGTTCTGGGATAACATGGTTCTGGGGTAGCCAGTCAGAACTATGCCCTCTCTAGAAAGCAGGATAAATAGGTAACACAGTGTGTGAGAGCAAGACAAATGTTAACCTTCTCTCCTATTTCTTGTTGGAACAGGAAGATTTTAAGTGAATGAATCAAGCATCTTAAAAGCTAACAACAGCTTAGCAGGTTAAATGTGAAATAGGTTTATCAGATCAGTGTAGTGCTCTTCTTGTAATTATGTTTTTACAGCCTGGTTAGGGGATGGTATTGGAGAAGGGCTTGTGATGTCAGAGTGGGTAGGGCTTAGGAGCAGGGATGAGGGCTAATCAAGATAAGTTCAATTTGTATTTAAAGTCAAGGCAGCGTTAGTTAAGGCAGTTTTTGACAGGTTAATCTTGATGTGTTTTAAAAGCTGCCAATCACATTACTGAGGCAGCTTGAAAGGAAGACTTATAGTGAAGGCACATTCTCTTGGATGTTCATGGTGTCTCCGTTTTATCCAAAACTAAGGTCTTCACCATAGATGTAAGTATACATGCGGTAAAAATTTAAAATGCTAGTTTTTAATGTAAATGGTGATGTGACATCTGCTAAACAATACCAAGAGGTGTAGGAATTTTCAGGTTTTCATGGGAAAGACTCATCTCATGATAGGAACAGCGCAGATCAAAGCGGACTTTATGGTAGTTTTCTTTAAGAGCAACGCTGAAAGCAAAGTTAGGAAGGGGAAGGGGCAATGCAGAAACAGCAAAGTGTGTGATTATGGTCTGATTTCTCAACAGTCTGCTACATGCACTCTTATTGGTAAACAATCCTGATATTCTGGTGCAAATGCTGTGTTTGTGACAAACTTAATCATTTTAGAAACATTTAAAGATCTGTTTCACAGATGGAGGATTTTACTTTGGGAAGGCTTGTCATTGCATAGTCAGTATTTTTGTAGAAGTCTTTGGATACAGATTGAGTTGCTTAATGTACATGCACATTTGTCTAACAAAATATTCTTACAAGCTAATTGTTGTCAATACATATAGCTTAATATTTGTGCTAATTTATTGTTTTAAAACAGAAAAACGTCAATATTTTACAGATAGTTCCTAGCCAGCGGCTTTTCTAAATCAGTGTACAATTACAATTAATCACACATATTTTGTCTGGTTTAGTCTGATGTACCTACATTAGATTTACCTAATTACAATTTTTCCTGAGTGCGCAGCCACTGTAACAAACCCCAGTGACAGCAGCTTTGTGGAGCACCAATGTATGCAGTGTGATATATTTTGCAAAAATAGTATCATAATGTGATGATGGTTCTTTACATCTTGTTATTATTTGAACATGTGGGTGGAATTAACCGTAGACTGAGGAAAGATAAAATTTCAAATTCCTTGGAAGTGTGACTTTCTGTATCTCCCTGGTGCCCCAGTGATACAGAGAGTGAGAGAAGCAATCCTGACTCAAGAAATTTGACCATGGTCTGATCCTGAAAATGTTCAGTCTGTTCAAGATGCTAACCTGGTCCTGTAAACAGACTCAGGAATCAGCAGTTTCACAGGTCAATCTTGCAGTGTATTAAACCTTGCGACTTCATATAGGAGTTTGGAAAATAACAGTGGTTTTAATATCTGACACCCTTGACTTAGATATATTTTAAGATACCTGCAAATAGTTTAAGATGAGTGTGTGCTGTCTGTTGCTTTGTAATAAAGAAAGCTAACCCGAAACAATTAACGATAAAAATTCATTCCATCTTGTTTTACCTTAGCAGTATAAGGCAAAAAGGCAGTCTTCTGTCAGAAGATAAGAGAATTTTAGCAAGTCCAAAGGATACTGCTGCAATATTTAATATCCTAACTGAAAATGGAAGGTACTGAGGATTCAGTACAAGTTTTGTAGATTCAAACCCTTAGTTAGCCAGCGAAGCTAGAGTTGCTAAATATAGTTTTAAACATCCTTCATAAAACCCATTCCTCTTTCCTCTACCTGGTTTCTTTTGGCTCTGGGAATGTTGTCATTTTCACCAGTACTGCATGTTGAAGTGAGACACAAATCCCACTAAAATTCAACCATATTTGATTTGGGAATACCAGCCTCGCTCTCACATTGTCAGAAAGCTTTCTATTCCAAGACTTCCATTTCCAGTATTTAAAAATAAAATAGAAGTAACTTTTTATATGCTTTAAAAGTAAAAATTATTAAAAAGTAAAAAACAGAGATTAGTTTTCCTTGAACTGAACCCACTCATCCCACATTTTGCAATCTTTAGGCTTCTAAGAGAGTCAAAGACAAGAGGATACTGTTTCAAATGTCATCCCTAATTATGAAATAAGTCCACAATGAAAACAAAAGACATTATGCTTTTATCTCTGTGTATATAACAGACACAACATGAGACACCCATCCCTTATAAACAGCTTCTCCATGTTCAAGTCTGTCAGGATACAGGGTGGGTGTACAACGTTACACACACGCAACACTTTCTCTGCTACAAGCATTATTTTCATTAGTTCTTGCTTCAATATTTTACTCAGTTTCTTAAAAGGCCCAGTTAAAGCACTCAGACTAATCCCAGCTGGAGCCTTTTGGTGCTGCCACAAATACAAATGAATACTAGCACTACGGTTCTGCAGACACCAGTCTTGGGGTTACAGAACCGAGGAGAGAAACACTGAGCACAATTCCCACCTCAGCTGCTTCCTGTCCTGTATCTCTACACCTCCAACGCCACCTCAAATGGCAGAATGGCTTCTTTTTCCCCCACCATCTGTCTGTCTCACCTAGTAGGCTTTGAGAGTTCCAACTGTGCATTTGTGCTCAGCACAATGCATCTCCACCTTTGCTTTTAGTCAGTGCAAGGAGATGACTGTTGCCTGAGTGATACGCAGAAGTAACAGCTTCCCCTTGCCCCCAGACATTCCAGGGGGAACAAGATCAGCTCCTATTCTGAGCCTAATTTAGTCCCCAAAGGACTAAGTTTGCCAATACTAAGCCTCGAATTCTTCCTCAGACCAGTGTGAAAAATAAAAGTAAACTACTAGTGACTTGCTGCTTGCAATCTTACCAATTAGCCAGCTCAAAACTGGTGAACCACCCATATCTTCATCTAGGTGTAAAGGCATCCACTGCGAACTCTACCGCTGACACACGCAGTATAAATAGAGTTATTTTCCTTTCTTTAGGGAATGTATCGTTCTCAATCCAGTTTTAGGATTATGCTTTAATCTCAGTCTCTGAGCAGTCTGTGCCCACGTATCTAGGATTAGAATTTAGCCCTACAGCCTCTCCAATGGTACCTTACCCCAATTAAGATGACATATTTTGTGCTCCTGAATGACATAATATTGGTATAACTGCTTTCTTGCTTTCCAAAAGCCCTTTCTTTTTCTGAGTTCTTGAAAAAGTGTAATCTCTACCTTTGACTCCTAGCATAGGTTTAGGGCAAGAACTATTGATACTACAGTTTAATATTAGAGTATTAATAATATTGGAATATTTTTTTAAAAACAGTATCCAATTTCTCATGTAACCAGCAGAGCTTTTTCTGAAAAGGGAGACAATGGAAATGAAAAATTGGACTATGCACGAGTTTTTTTTTTATATTTCACTCATAAGTAGGTATGTGTGTTTATATTGTGTGTTTGACTGATTTCTGACACAGCTTAACTCGAGCATTGTAAACAACACTCAGCTTCTTCCTAACAGTCTATGGAGCCACTGCAAAGGTACACTTGCACATTGCTTTAAAAAAAAATGGTAATTCCATGTATTTGATGTAAATAAAAGCAGCATTAAATGCATTAATATTTCATTAACTAACTAAAAAAAAGTCTCCCAACAAGTCTGTATTATACAAAAGACTATAATGTATTTTGCCAAAGTAATTAATAATACAGACACCCAGACTGCTACAGACATTTTGAAACTGCGTACAGCATGATTACATTTGCAAATGCTTCTGGTTCATGAAGTTCGTGTCTTGCCACTTCTCATCTAATAAATTGAGACAGAATTAGTACTGGGTGAGTGGTTCTGCCTGCTGCCAAGAAGGGTTTGCTAAGGGTAAGACTCTAAAGGTAGAGATTAACTTGTCTTCATCCCTATAATGTGCTGTACAGCCAGGATTTGGGCAATAGGATCAGAGAAGAGCCATATATGAATGTAACACTGGACAGCTGGTGTGTATGAATTTATATGAACCCTGATGAAAGATTCTGAGCTCCTCTAAAATCCCAGCTAATGTATGTATCAGAAGTATACTTTCTCTGTTCCCTCTTTTTTTTTTTTGCTGATGTTGGTCTCTAATATTCTAGTTTTTAATGGATACAGTATAAACCTTAAGTACCTTAAATTTGACCTGCAAGTCAGAATCCCAGCTAAGTAATCAAAAAAAAAAAAAGTGTTTTTCCAAATGGTATAACATGGATTAGTAAAGTTCAGTATCTCCTCCTGACACAGGGTTACATAGAAGCCTTTATATTAGGTTATTAAGCTAAATAGCTAGCTTACCTAATTCAATCCTTCCCTGAACTAGAAATTCAGGTAAAATAATTTCATGCGGATGACATACATGTACAAAATGTGCCTAAGTAAAATTTACACCATATTGATATCCTAATTTTCAACTAAGGGATTAGAATTTCAGCAGAAATAGCATCTGAAAGATTTTACCACAAATACTAGAGTTATTTTTATATATCTGAGAAGAAAGGCAAGCTAAGTTAAATAAGATTGACTGGCACACCAATGGGAAAAAAAAAGAAACACACAACCACAACAAAACAACAGAACAATTTCATGGTGCAACTGCAGTGAAAAGGTTAAGGAACCAAACTGTTCTTTTGGCCCATGACAAGTCAAAAACTGGGTCACTGGAAGCAGTAAGCTACAGCTTTAGCAGAAGAAGATCCCAGTGAACTTTCAAATCATATTATTCCATGATTTTTTCCAACATTATCTTTTCCCTGTCAAACCACCAGATCACTTAGTCTACCTTTGCAAAGATGAGTTTCTTATGGGATGCACATTGCCTAAAGTGATGCTCTGTTAAATCTTGGTCAACTAATGGATAATAATCTATTAATAAATACAGCTCAACTCCACTATGGACACTGCTGTATACAGTATCCTACATTCAGCACAAATGCCAGCATTTAAAAGAAACCCTCACTTTTTAAAAGAAAGATCTTAAGAATGGTCTTAAATAGTTTCAGCTTCAGCTCTGCAAGAAGGCTGAGAGACTACCTGTCAACAGACACTAGAACATACTTCATAGCCAAGATGAAACCCAGACTTGTTTGGGGAACTGCACAGACTATACAGAAAACATTACAGCAATACTAGTGCTGCTGGTTTCCAACCACAGTTGCTGCTGCTTGGTTGTTGATAGACAGCTGTCAGAACAGCTGGGTTTATGGGATCCCACATGGAGGGGGTAGATTGGGGTGAGAATAGAAGGGTCTTTTCCCACTAGAGTTTCCATCATTCTCCACTTTAAAACTGTAGCAAATAATTTGAGTCACAGGTGTGATTTTAGAGGAGAGTGTATAAGTTCTAGGTAGCCTGATAGACATACAAGTAAAAGACACTTCCCCCACACACACACAGGGAGAGCTTCCCCAGAAATCATGTGCATTCACAACTGTGACTAAAACAGGGGACTGAAGCATTCTAGGAGTTCCTAAAAAGGAGAAGTGACACAGCTCATCAGTCACTTGAAAGGCAAAGCTTTTCTAGTGTTAATACTAGCTTTACAGATTTTTTTTTCTGATTTACTAGAATAAAAAGGTTAAAAACTCCTGCTTTTTTCCATTATGTCTATTCAAACTTTGCACCTTCATATTCTTCAATCAAGTGCATGAGGCAATGGCCAAAGGCCAGGCTGCAAGGAAGTAAGCATGAAGTTCAAAATTGCAGCTTTGATTTCCAAGTTATTTAATACACGATCACTCATCCATGAAAGAAAACCACCTAAATGGCTCACTGGACCAACAGGGATGGCAAATACCATCATCCTAGTTGCCATCTATTTTTTGAGCTTCTGTAAAGTTTAGTTCAACACTAAATCGCTTTAGTACTGAGCTTTAAAATGCTTTAGCAGCTCAGAAGCACTTTGGCAGCTCAAATGCTCTTCATGAAGCACCCAGCATCCTAAAGCTCTTTAAGTAGCCATTAAAAAAAAAAAAAAAAGAGGCAAATGGAAACACATCCAGCAGCACACATTCAGATACACATCAGCAACAAAGGACATGGTGCTGCCGTTCTTGGATTTGAGAGGCTTGTCTGCTCCCAGGAATACCTGAATCCTGGCACCAGAGATTCTTGCATTTACAACATTTACAAATGTAAAGAACTTCTTATTTTGAGGGAACACCAGTGGTGTGGTCCAACTATAGTTTCCACTCTCATTCTGAATGGCTGAAATGACAAAACTTGTCTACCTTGTGGAAAAAGTCATTTTGAGGCCGAGACCAAGAATATTCACCACAGCAAGGAAATGGTAAATTCCTGAAGCGTGTGAATTACACTGATAATCTTTCCCTTACATTCTTTTGTAACTCCTCAGTAGGTCAAAGGCAATGAAAGGAGTTACAATTACTCTAATTTGTAGATGTAAAGTAACAAAATATAGGATTTGGTTTCCATCAGATTTTTGATAACAAACTTTTTAAAGTTCAATTCTCTTTTGGAGGAGGACTGGCTGTGAAAAGGAAAATTTTGGGTGTTCCTGCTTACCATTCCTAAGGAATTTCTGTGTCCTAGGCAGCTGGATTAAAGGCAAATGAACCACTCAGCAATTGGATCAGTCTTGTACTCATAACATACATCTCAAGCTGCGTTTGTTCTCCCCAGTACACCACCACTGCCTCTGCAGAGGTCACAGGCACAACTGGTGGCACAGTTGCATTTTACCACACCAATGCCAATAATCAGGCATGGATTTTTGTAAGGCTGGAAGCAGGGGCAACATAGGATAAAAATGAAATCCATTTTGGCCTGCAAAGCAAGCAAATTTGGCATAAATGTGAAAATACATGAGCAAAAGGTAGTCAGAGTGCTCTGAGAAGGGTGCCATTTTAAGGTAATGGCATCATCACCACATGCCAAAGGTAAATTGCCCTAAAAAGTCAAACCATCCAAAGCTCTGGATGGTTTTGGCCATTTGTACTTCAGCAATCACATCTTTGTGGAGTAATTATTAATATGAATTCAGCAGTTGCCAGCACTCAGATGAAAAGGGAGGTAGCTGCTGTCAGGGAATTTGCCAGTGATGGTTTCCCTGCCATGGGAGTCAAACCCCAAATGAGACCCAGTTTGTGGCACAGTCAGTCCTCTTAGATATTGGTTCTCAGTGATTCCTGTCTTATGGTTTTCATGGAAAGTTTCAGAAAGGAACAATTCACTTGAGCTCTCTTTGGCTTTGGAAGATTCTCTGTGCTTCTCTCTTCACACTCCTAAGGCATCATTCACTTCATCTATAGGTGGCTAAATTTATGGAGCTGGAACTATCTAGAGGATGATAAAAGCTCTACATCTTCCATCTTTAAGAAGGAAGAAAAAATTCCTTTCATCAAAGCTAATGGGGAAGAAAACTCCTTAAACATAACTTGTTAATTTCAATTTACTTAACCCCCCCCCCCCAACCAACAAACCCCCTTCCTTTGCTGAGCAAAGCTAGCTTGAAACAAATGTACAAAGCTGGCCTGCTCCCTCTGCCAACCCCTCAGCTTTTTTTTTTTTTTTTTTTAAAAAAACATCCAGGCTGTGGGTCAGGACTTATTTCCTTTATGCCCTGTCTGCACAAATAATGCTGCTGTAGGTCATTCCCCCAAAATCCTGAGCAGGTCAGACTGGGGTTACTCATTCCCCAGTAGCAGGATCATTTGTAATCTAGTCAGCTCCCTCTTTGGACAGACTTAGAAATGCCGACACAATCCACCTCGATGACAGTACAGCTGTTGAGCTCAGCATTTGTGGTGTATTAGCTTTAGTCTAGATTTCTACTCTTCATCTGGCTTTAATTGTACACATATGTACAGGTAAGTAATTGGAGCCTAGCTGGTTTTATCACTGTTTCCATCACTACAAAGCATGTTCTTTTGCCTTTTTTACTTCATTTGTCAGTCTTAAGGGGATGATGTCATTTGGAACAGCTTATTTCTACCATTTCTTTTCATTTGGAACAGCTTATTTCTACCATTTCTTTTCATCTAATTCACTTAGTTTACAGCAGACAGGGCTGCTAAGAATTCTCAAATTAAACCCAAAATACCTGCCCTCCCGAGTATGAGCACATGTCACTGCTCTCAAGACAGCAGGCAGAGACTTTGGCTTAAATATGTCCTTCTGAGCAGCTGATAGATCCCAACATCCTGACTTTCCTTGCATAGTAAGACCCAAGGACACTGGACAAATCAAGACCAACATGTGCACTGTCCTGAAAACAGAAAGTTTCTTTATGGTAACTATTAAAATCCACAAGCACTAAGGGCTACAGCTGCCACTAGAAGAAGAATTCCCTGCTTATTTGAGAAATAACTTGTATAACCTGTTCTATTTCTTACATTCCCAAATATTTTATTTTCTTTGGACCTGCCAGTTCAGTTTTTTACAACAAAGAAACTGTTGCTGTCACCTTGCAGCATGACTCCACGAGATCATATGAGAAAAATGTCTATCCTGGGGGAACAGGGAACACTAGAAGAAAAGCACTTATACCGATTAGCAAGCGGCATGGCAGCAGGAGGTAAGCAGGAAAAAACCCAACTGCATGTTTGTTTATAGGATTGTTAATATCTGTACAAAGCACAAGCAGAAGCCAGCAACAGGTTTAATGTCTTTAAAAGGTATTTCAAATTTATCTTAGGCATAACTGGAGAAACATTTCTCTTAAGGTAATGAAAAGCTAATGTGAGGGGTTCTTGGCACTCAGAATTTGATGAGGAGATGCAGAGCATCTGGAAGAGGAGTCAAGGTCACACAGGACCTGGGCAACAAAAGCCACAATGAACATTATAATATTCTGTCTCATTACTGCAGGTTCTTCTTTCTAGAGCTGCTGTCTCAGGACAAGGCAGGCTCCAGCTAATAAGATTTTTCTAAAAATAAAACTGTATTTGAAATTAAGACTACCTCAAGCAGAGAACATTCATGGCTATTTTCTTCTGTTCCATAGCATTATACAAATTTGTTAATTGTAACTTGTTCCTTTGTACACTTGACTGTGCACATTCTGTTTATTTTTACCACAGTTTGCCTGTACCAATCTCTACTATTTAAACAAAGTGGCTAAGGTGGCAGCGGAAACAGCTTTTTTAGTTGCTGCTTTTTAACAAAAAAAAAAAGTGTGATCTGCTAACTCACTAAAATGCTGGCACTTGAGGAAAAAAATGCCTACTTTTTCTGGCAAAGTTATACTGCAGAGGGAAAAACTTTCTAGTTTACTACATTGACAACAGAACTGTTTATGCTTTGTGTCAGAACTGCGGCAGCGGCAAGAGATGCTAATGAGAAATCAGTTGATGGCAGTAAACCCTCAGCTAATGGGCACAGGCCAGCAGAGAATGCAGGCGATTCCCTCCCAGTTTGATCCTCGACTGGTAGACAGGTATTTTGCATCGATTCTCTAATATAACACTGCAGTTAAATAATAATGGTGCACGTGCTGTAACATAAAAACATAGAAGTGTCTGGGTTGGAAGGGACCTCTAGAGGTCATCTTGTCCAACCCCCCTGCTGAGAGCAGGGACATCCTCAACTAGAGCAGGTTGCTCAGAGCTCTGTCAAGCCTCACCTTGAATGCCTCCAGGGATGGGGCCTCAAGCACCTCCCTGGGCAACCTGTTCCAGTGCTCCACCACTCTCGTGGTAAAGAACTTTCTTATTTCCAATCTAAATCCACTCCTTTCTAGTTTAAAACCATTACCCCTTGTCCCTTCACTACAGGCTGTACCCGTGTATATAAAGGTCCTAGATTATTCTTAACTAAACAATGCCCTTTGCATATCTGAATGTATTTTTGTCCTTTCAGAGATCTGCTGCCTTCAACTGAAATGATGGCATCAGCTGACCCAAGACAAATCCATATCGCGTCCCACCTCGGACCCACAGTCCCACAGCACGCAAACATGCCAAACATACTGTCCAACCGTGTGTACCCGGGCCCAGGTAATGAAGCACTGTCTGCATCCTGAAAAGCATTAGCGTGCACAGAAAACGGCAAACCACACCGATTCATTTCTCATAGGCTTATCAGTAGCATCAACAACAGTTTATTATTTATTATCTGGAGAAGCAGTCTCACTAAGAGGAGGCAATCTGCCTACCAGAGATTCCAAACTGTGCAAGTTAAAGTCTAAACACATCCATTTTACATTTTGTTAAATAAGCTGTTTTCAAAATAATTTGCATGTTTTTGTTGTCTCCTTTTCTTTTTGTATTTTACACCCAAGCAGAAGGCTGTAGCTAAACAAGCTAGTCCAATCAACCACAATTTTTGCTATATTTAACTCTTGCTTATGCATGAGCATTGACTGCTTTGAAAGACTACTTCAGTGATCGTATTTTTTTAATCATAACATCACAGGCCCATTACCCAACTACAAGTCCTTTTAATAAAGGCTCAGAATTACAGGGTAGTGCTCTAAGGGAAAGGCTGGACACCACAGCATGGAACACAACTGCAGCACACGTGTCATGTTGCACATAAATTTGATATATAAATTCATACAAAGCAGTCATACCTTCAGGCTCCTTCTTTGAAAAGGGTGAATAAGTCTCAATGCCACAAGAATTGCCGGCTTCAGCTCTGCCACTTCCCCCCTCCCACCCAAGTGGATCTCAAATAAGAGATTCTCTCAAGAGGAAAACGTAATTTCAAATTACACAGCACCTAGACTGAAAACAGTCTTGAAGGAGCAGGTTTGCTTTGCTTAATGGTCGTTTATTATCTTCCAAGCAGCTACGTGTACTTCAAAGACATAAGCCACCAAATAAAAGCACCCTGCTGTAGCTCTCCTTTAGGGATAACAGAAGGTATAACAGCTACAGACCTGATCCTGCAAACACCCGATGCTGGATTTCATGTTTCTACTACATGCTTCCCCCAGAGTAATGAACACAAACAGGATTTAACTCAAAGTCCTATCAGCTTCCTAGTGAAGCACATTATTTGAGTCTTAAAAACCCCTTTAACATATCTCTGCATTGTCATGGGGTTTGTGCTTACGGGAATTTTAAAGCTTTTTCCTTTTTTCCTCACCCTCTCTTTAAGGATATAGCTTTCTGCAGCCAGAATCCATGGAAGCTGTGGCCAGAAGACAGGAACTGGTTCAAAAACAAAATATTGCCAGGTAATCAATAGCAAGCTTTGATCTGAGGTATGTACCAGGATTAGGGCAGCAAAGGCAGCTAGACATTATTAAATCACCAACATTTTGTGGGGGGTTATTTATATTGATTGAAATTCAGGTTACCTAGAGAAGCAGAGGGCCCTTGATTATCTCTTAAGGTCTGAAGGTACTGAACTTTCTGTTTGCTCCTATTCTGCTCTTAACCTTAAAGGCATATTAAAAAAAAACAAAACAAACCCAAACAAAAAAACCAAACCCCTCAGCTTGGTTAAAGAAACAAACAAGCTACGAATTCCAGCCGCAGGCCTTGAACTTTGTTTCCAAACTCCCTGAAGTAACAAAAAGTTGGAAACAAATTCAAACTTTACAGCAGTGTGCTTTGACACGTTAACACCGTTAGCCTCTAAAGCTGGGCCCTTGGGATGACTCTCTACATCTCCACCCTACCAGGTTGGACAGCTTTCCTGCTTTAACCAAACATTCTGAATGCCAGGGCGACTATAGAGAGTCCAGTTATTTGCACCAGTTTCAGTGTAATCAGTTATCACCAGTGCCCTCTGTCACAGCCACACCATTTCAACAGAGGAACTCTAACCTCAACCAGTCCAGCACTGGGCATCAGCACAGTACTGAGCAGCAAGTACCCCACATACAATAAGACTTAAGAGCAAAGAACAGATAAATTTTGAGTAGGTATCTCAAGAGAATTATGACAGAAGTGTTTTGAGTTCTTCAGTCAGCAAAGCTTGATTACTGAAATCCTCCAAGCATAAGGTTTGCATCAGCAATAAATTTCATCCAGCAAATAAAATGGCAAAAAAACCCTGAGAAAAAAACATGTAAAAGATCTACCAAACACAGCCACCACATATCCCCTCAGCCACATCAGAGCCAGTCCTACCTCTGCAGGCTCTTCTCCCAGCCCATCAAACACAGGAAAACCTCAACCACCAAAAGCTCAGGCTAAATGCGGGAGATAACCTTTTATCCTGGGCTTTTACCATCTTGGCAACAGAAATCAGGTGTTGGCAAACAAACTGCACTTGCTGCAGCTGTCCTGCTGAGCACCTGGGCCCTAATCCTTGCTCTCCAAGGGACTCTGCCTCATACCAAAGCTCAGTGACACCCCATCTGATGGTCTTCAGAAGAGCAGAGTATCTTATCTGGAGTAGTCAGGAACGTAATGCTCTCTGCTGTTATCTCCCCCTCAAGAGCTGTGTGTGAGCAATGACAATTGGGCAGGCTGTACAAGGACAGGGTACACAGACAAAACACTAGACCTCTGAAAGTAGAAAATTAATAACTTGGAGGTTGTTGCAAGAATGAAAAGAGGGCAGAGAAAAGCCCTGAATGTTACGTAATTCCTCCATGCAGCAATCATCTGAATAGATACCTTTTGCTGAAACTGTTTTCCTGATAATTTTACACTAATGACAAGTCTCCTAGAAGCTGCTCTCTGACCTGCTATCCTCGTGGCAGTGTTAAGAAAGCTATCCCAGTGCACTTTAAAGATCTGCCTGCCCTCACGAGCCCTTTTCCAAAGAAGAATGTGGAAGTCCTGCAGAAAGGTCCTCAAAGCAAGGAAGGCAGACTGAACCATTTCTGGTTTGGGTCTGGTAGCTTGGCTCACTTTCCCATGTCTCAGCTCCAGGGGAAGCTGTGGAGCTCTAGGAGCTCTAGCTTTCTGTTTGATCCCAAGCTTGGGTCCAGAGAAAGCTGGTGCCAGCACAGGCTGGCACACTGGAGAGATACTACTCCTTGTACTCTCTGTATCTCACTGGTAAGCTTTCCTACCCACTATGCCAGGGGCAAGAAGATGGCATGGCCCCTGGAGCATTGGCTTTGGCCATCAGGAGGGAGATGGGTCAAACACCAGAATCTCACCCTTTCGTACTCTCAGAGCCATGCTCAGGTGACAGGCGCTATGGAGTGTGACGCAAGAGACTTCCTCACATCAGCTTACTCTGAATGTATGTACAGGTTCCATAGATAATAGAATTCTAGTTCTTGATCACTTTCATTATCACTGCCATTTTCCAGTTTTCAGTGTAATTTTCTGATTGGTAATGCAAATCTTACTTTCTTTAGTCTCTGACCCTTATAAACCTAGAGACAATTTTCCAAATCCCAAGGGAGCAAAAGCACTGTAATAATGCCTGGATTGCCAACATACAAGTAACACTTTTTTGTCTGAAATATTATCCAGAGGCATCACATGGAAGATATCTTTTCTCTTCCTTTCAGTTTACCTGGCAGCACATTAAATATATCCAGGTTTGCCATTCCATCTGCAGTCTGTGACCTCACACACAGCAGTATAGAATAGAGAGAAGAAAAGAAGTACTCTTGCTTATTCAATTATCTGAGTTTTATTCTGCTACTGAAAGAAAAAAAAGAAGCGATGAAAGAACTGAGTGGCCCTAACTGTTTGTGCTCTGTGTGTCTCTTAGAATGGAAATGGAGATGAGTGCTATTTTTCAGCAAAAAGAAATGGAGAAAGCTCATCGGAAGGGGCTACTGGGCCTGGAAGCACCTTTTCTTTACCACGGGATGCCAGCTAGTCCCATTGCTTTCCGTGGCCGGCACAGACTACCTGAAGGCCACCTCCCCAGTGACTTATATGTTCATCGTACCACCCTTGATGAAATTCATGGCAACACTATGCTTATGGCAACCAGCCCATACCCTCCAGTCAGCACTTTGCAAAGAGAAAGGGCACGTCGACCAGGGAGAAGAGCTGGAAATCACAAAACTGCAGACTGTAGTGCCAATGGCATGAAGAACCAAGCTGATGACAAAACTATGGACCCTTCTTCAGCTGCAGCAGATGATGAGAAAGAAGACAAAAAAGAAACAGAGGTGGAGACACCAAACAAACACGAACAAAGCAAAAACCAGACTGAGCCATCTGCAGCTGCAAAAAACTGTAAAGAGTTTGAACAAGGCTTGAGAAAAAACTGTGCTACTCATGAAATTGCTACTGAAACCAACAGTTGCAGCAACACAAATGAGAAGGAATCTAACAGCTCCTGTGCTGCTTTTGATGACAAGTACATGTACCCTTCTGCAATCCCATTCTCAGCTTTACCATATGGATTTCCAGTACCCAACAACCCATTGCTACCTTCAGGTTTGTCAAGTCTCCAGATGACAGTTAGAGTGACATGTTGATACTATTTCTTTTTATTGCTTTGCCCTCTTATTTCTACCCTCTGTTTTAAGCAAAATTTTGGTATGACAGTTACAGCAACTAAATGTAGAATTCAGACGCTGCAAATAGTAATAACTTGGTAAAACCATGTCAGCAAAGGTAAAGAGTGGTTTTCCCTACCTGCAAACCATGCTGCTTGCTGGCATAACGGAGGTTTCAGAACCTTAGGCAGCAGTCCTTTACTTTGCAGGACAATGCAATTGCACAGCAAAAAGTCACAAAGCAGCCTCCTGCCTGTTTCCATGCTCTGTGCCACTCACCGCACCACTGCAGGATGTCATCCTGTGGTTTTATCAGTCCCCAGGGACAATGCTCCTAAACTGTCAAGTTAGCAGCACTTTGAGGTTCTGTTCAGTATATTACATTCTCTCCTCTCCTCCGGGTGGTCGGGGAGAAACGTAGCAGCACGCAATAGACTGATGGTAATCCCTGTGTTTGTCAAACAGAACAAAGAGTCTCCTTAGAAGCCACACTCATTTAGCAACAAACTTATCTGAGACTTGGCCTCCCCAAGAACAGAGCGTAAGACACAGGCCTCTCCAGCCACTGTGCAAGACACATTGCTTCTGAAGCACTGCAGCTCTTATTAAATGCACCAGTGGCAGTGGCTGAGTCCTGCAAAACTTCCCATTACCTGGAAAGAGAATGGGCTGGATCACCTACCAAAGACATACTGTATCACTGAAAAATACAGAATCATAGAATCACTTCAGTTGGAAAAGACCTTTAAGATCATCAACTCCAACCATAAACCTAACACTGTCAAGTCCACCACTAAACCATGTCCCTTAAATGCATATTAGGTATTCAGTTCCCGTCTGCAAAAGGAATTTCAATGAAAATAAACCCAATTGCTGACTAGCCTCCCTTGTCTGCCCATAACTTTTCTATATGTCCTTCTAACTCGCAGTTGGCACTATGGGCCAGCAAGGGCTTGGTTCTGCTCTACTGAAATATTACTTAAGTGAAAATAACAGTAAATTTTGAAGAATCAAAAGCACTGGATAATGCACTCAGTAGAGAAAATACTGCAGTATGATTTGTTAGTGTAGTGACTGGCACATACAGTGCCAACAGTAAAAAGAAGAAGCCATCAAAAGAAAACCCCTCCAGAATCAGCTACTGGTGACTTCAGTGTCTACGACTCCTGTCTCTGTCTGTAACCATATACTGCTGTTAATTTATTAGGTCCTGGAGAAGTTCATAAATTCTGAAGTTAACAATAACTTTGTAAATTCTTATGTTAACAATATTCTTATGTTAACAATAATTTCCTGTTGATTTGCCAGCAAAGTTCTACAAACATAATATTTGTGTTTCCTCCTCAAAGGACCACATGGCCTGATTCTGAATGGAGAAGACATTTCTTCCATTGAAGACATTCGCAAGTGGACTGTTGATGATGTATTCAACTTCATCGTTAGCCTCCCAGGCTGTTCAGATTATGCCCAGGTGACTATAAAGATTCATCACATATTCAGGTCTTTAGGACTATCTAAATTTAAATCACAGAATCACAGAATGGCCTAGGTTGGAAGGGACCTTAGAGATCATCTAATCCAACCTCCCTGTCATGGGCAGGGACACCTCTCAACTAGATCAGGGTACACAAGGGTCTGTCCAACTTGATGACTTAAAGGTCATCAAAGAAATGTAAATGCCAGAGGTTAACTGGTTGTCCCAAAGTTACAAATGTTACAGTAGTTTTCAAAGGTTACACACACTTCTGCTGCACTCTGGAGACACTGGTTATGACACTTACCAGGAGGACCAGCAGCAAAACAACAGTATAGGTATCATATTTTTTTTTCAGTCCACATGTCCTGCAGAATTTTTATTCAAATTAAAGTGATTTTGCATTCTTGGATATTGTCATGACCCACCTACCACCCCTGAGCTCTTAGAGGCATCATTCCATTTGAAAAATGAAATATCATTAGAAATGCAAGCAGAGAGGTTGAAATCTTGTATATTCCTGGCAAAGCCTTAATAAGATCAATACCGTTCTTCCGTTGGTAGCAGGTTGATCACTTTCCCCCCCAAAAAACCCTAAGTAACATTGCAACATTACAAAGTTCTCACTTTCTAAGAACAAGTAGATAAGCTCCAGGAAAAACTGCTGATACCCACACACCTGAACAACAGACATCATGCTGCAGTTAGGAGATTAGTACAAAAATAAACCAGTAAAATCATTATTTACCCCTTTTACTGTCTATGCCTCAGGATTAAGCATAAAAAAAATAACCAGTGAAGTCTGTTTTAAGCTCTCCATGATGTGTTTTATCATTTCCTAAGATATTTAAAGACCACGCTATTGATGGAGAAACCCTCCCACTACTAACAGAGGAACATCTCCTGGATACAATGGGATTAAAACTCGGACCAGCATTAAAAATCCGTTCTCAGGTATGATCATTACATGTATGCCAAGATGGTCAGTCAGATAGAGGAGTCAGAATCTAACAGGATGAAATTTTTCCAAACTAAACCACATTTTTTCTTACTGATAAGGTAACTGCCATAATATTAGGAGAAACTAAATTATTCCAGCATAGTTTGGTTTTGCTTCTCTGTGTGTTACAACCATACACAGGGAGACACTAAGAGGAGGTTTAGGACTAACAGTTTGAGAGGGACTTGAACTGGAGTCAGGATACAACAGCACTAGAGACTGGGTTGAGGTTGGACATGGAAAAGATGTGTTTGATGAATTAACTCAGTTTCACTCCTCCTTTCCCTTCCCAGCTGGTAAGAACTGCTCTGATACACATTCACTTTTGCTCCCACCTGGCTTTTAAAACTTATCAAGTAGAGGTTTCTACAGCCTTTCTGGGAATATAATCGTACATGTTTCACAGGCAGCTGTCCCTCAGTTGAAAGCTCTCTGATCTTCATTTCATACAGTAATATCAATTCTCTGTGTGTTTCTGGTTTTGCCTGCTTCTTTTCCTTTTCTTTAAGCCCTTGCTCTCTCTCGTTCTTCTCTCATTAAAACCCCCTTCACCACTCCTGGCTGGTAGTTTGCCTCCCCTCATCTCACAGGTGCTCCAGCACCACAGAGCGAGAGGGGCCTGCTGTCAGGCCCTGCACAATGGGCCGTTTCCCACGCTCCTGTGCCAAGCTCCTGCCACAAGAACCTGGGCCTAGAAAAATATGAGAGAGGGAAAAGGGAAAAGATTTTTTTCACTTTTCCTAACCACAGATAACCCTTTGAGATGAGTGGGATCTCCTGGATGATGGTCCTTGGTGTTGCTACACAGCAGTCAGCCTTGATGCTTAATGGCTTTAACACCATCTCAAGAAGAAACTGCTGCAATTGTGTTTTTGTCTTTAAAGGTGTCCCGACGTCTGGGCAACGTGTTCTACATGATGAACCTTCCTCTCTCTATGCCCCTGCCACCTGCTCCAGGCAAACCCTCGGATCAGCCTTCTGACATCACCTCCCCTCTTCACTGCAACAGCAGCGGCGATACGCTGGATAGTCCCTGCTCGCAGGACCCAGAAACTTCCAAAGCAGTGGAACAGATCGTTTCAGAAAGCAGGGAAAATCCATGTGACACAGCTGGATCTCAGCCTGACTTCCAGATGATCGCTTTCCACAAAAGTTGAGCTAAGTCCAGGACATAACATGTTTTTAATACTACAGGAACCTCTAGTTACAAGTGTTTGAGAAAACAGCTACAGACTGAAACCTCTGTATGACTGGGGCTGAATGAAACAAGCTGTGAACGCAGCCTGAGGAAGTGTGGTATCTGAAAGGCATTTAAAAAACACAACGACGTGTTAGTGCAATTACTTCCAAGTGCAATTCATTGAAAAGAATACTGGTACAATTAACAGGTAAATTTAAGTTTTCAAGGTCCAGTGTCATCACTGAAATTTGTCGGAGACTCAGTGTCTGTCTTACAGTGTGTTCCTGATGAGAAACTACAAGGAAGAGTTATGGCTTCCACATGTAGCTGACTTGTGCTTCTCTTGAACAAAAATTTATACATAAAATGTGTATGGAATTCATCAGGAGAGTACGGAATTACCTGCAGAATATAGAGCTGCTCTGCTACAGCCCTGTCCCCTCAGCTCACCTGGGCAAGCCAAGGAAAGCCCTGCACTCAGCAACATGCTCAGTGTTCTTCAGTTTGGAAGCAACCACCAATTTTATCCTGAAATCTCCCTTTTCTCTGCAAAAATACTTTTTCCCCTCACTTCTGCTACTGATGAACAATTACCTCACAGCAAATGAGAACCACAGAATGGAGTTTTTAGCTCCCCAGCATTTTATTGTGATTCCTGCGTGAATTACCTTTGCTCCTTCTCTAGGGTGTTGGTCACACACTGGTCTTCCACTTGGGCTTTGGAAGTCAGAGCACTACACTGCCCTCTTCCACTCTTCTTTGTGTAAGAACACTCTTTTACTCCAAAGGACACACAAATATTTTGGATAAAATTGGAAAATTTGGAAAAAATTTCTAGAAATTGAGGGCTGATAGGTTGTGGATCTGCTGTATATTGCTACTTTAGATTCTCACCCCTTAGTCTAGTTTGAGTGGCTTCAAATACTTCAAAACCGAGAGGTACTCTGCTCTTTAGATGGTGTCTAAACACATGAGGAGAGGGAGTATGCTCCTATTGTAGACTCCAGGAACCTATCCTTTTACTTTAGCCTGAGATAAATTATTTTATATCTTTGGTATATTTGTGCATTAGAAAATACATGATTAGATGTTTGCAACAGCAACTCAAGATGTTCATCTAATTATACTGTCCAAACTTTGCAGCCTTGAGAAGAAGAGTGAATATCTATAGTAGACCTTTACGGAACTAGCAAAGTCTAGTAAAGGGAGTAGAGCCTGATTCTGCTTTCACTGAAATCACCACTTACAGTGGTTTGGGGCTCTCTGCATATATCTTCAAATACTGTAACTGGAGTATACAATTTTAGGGTTAATTGATAAAATCCAGTAAGGCCCAATGCAAAAGTGTGGTATGTGGTGCAGCAAAATACTCTGAAGTTGCAGACAGACCCTGAAATAATCCCCTCCTAAGTGAACTGCTGCCCTTTACGTCTGTGATCTGGTAAAATAATCCCAAGAGTTTGGATTATGTCTTATTTTTTCTACATTTTTTCATGGCTTTAGAACTTAGTAAGGCAGCTTGAAGAGTTTTTTGTTGAATCTGGTCATGTAAATCTTTACTTTTTCACATTTTTGGATGAAACACAACTGTCAGTGTAAAAACTCATATTCTGCTTGAAATGCTTTTACCTGTTATTTTAACATCTAACATCTCAGATTAGTTACACCTGAAAAAATTTTTAATTTTACAGTAGATTTAACTATTGTGATTTTTTTTTCGGCTGTAGAGTGTTTGTATACCATGAGGGAAAAACGAAAATATTTTTCTATAGTAAAAGTGCTTCTTAAAAGAAATAAATTTAAAAAAATTAGGGACACCAATTCTGTTTAGCATCTGAAACACTTTCTGACTTGGTTTTTTTTGTATAACTGATGGTCATGTTGACAACATCACTTATCTAATTAAACACAATTAATGAATTGGTTTTCAAATGGCATCCTACCTCCTCATAGTATGAAATATTTGACTTAATCCACATGAGAACTTCTCCATCCTAGAAGAGAAATCTCTGACACATTTCGAGGTCAATGAGGCCACGAGATGTCGCTGCAAAGCTATGAGAGTTTATCTACTACCCCTTGAAAGCAAAATGCAGCACACTTGCAGTACAGGTGGCTGGTTAAGTGCAAGGATATGAAGAAAATTAACTTGTTTTGATAGAGTAACAGCAGAGGAGCTTGACTTGAAATCCCATACGCCAGGGAAGAAAGATTGAAATCCAGTTCTGAAGAGCATGACTATTTCTGTAAATGGCTCAGGCCTGAACAATGCCAAAAGCAGAGAAAGCTGGGATGCAAACTTTGCAGTCTGGTACTACTTCTGCAATTAAAGAAACATATGATCCTTTGCACATCCTGGGGTCTTCTTCCCAAAATGACAAAAATAATAATTTCATGACTTCCTGGACTGGGGGCAGATGTGCCAGAGCAGCGAAAATGCACACAGCCATAGAGTGAAATAGGAAGGAAAGGGATTTACCTAAATAGACATCATCAATACCATTTCTAATTAATTTCAGATTTTGATGTGTTTTCAGGAATTATGTTTGCACGTTAACAATGAGGCCTTACTGATT
>JANHGN010015932.1:73873-107966 GCA_024605025.1 Megaceryle maxima
GAGGGGGTGCGGCCTTCCCGCCCCTGCGCCCGTTCCCGCCGCCTCTCGCGAGGCCGCCGCCGTGTTCGTTACCCCCGTTCAACCCCCCCTGTGTCTCACGTCACCGGCGGAGCAGACGGGGACAACATGGCGGAGCGGCGGAGGCACAGGAAACGGATCCAGGTAGCCGAGCCTCTCCCTCCCTTCCCTACCCGGTCTGTGCCCCCTCCTCAGGCGGCAGCTCCCCTTCCCTGTCCTCAGGGTGGTCCGGCCCGGCGAACTGCGCCGGGTGGCCCGACCGCCCCTCAGAGGGGCTTCGCCCCCGCGGTTCCGCGGCCTCCCCGCCCCGACGCTGTGCTGTTGCGAGGTGGCGGCGGCGGCGGGCGGTGCTGTGCGCCCGGGCGGCCCGCGGGAGGCGGCGGTGAGGGAAGCGCCTCATCTCGGCCGCCGCGGGAGCTCCTCAGACGCCGAGAGCGCGCGGGGAGCGCTGCAGCGGGGCTCGCTAGGAGCCCAGGCTGGTACCGGACGACAGGTTTTCATCAGAATTTTCTAGCAAATTATTAAATCCGAGTAAATACCGGAAAAAGCTGCAGCCCGCTGCGCGGCGGAGTAGCGCGGGTAGGAGCGTTTCGGGGGTGCTGCAGCGCTGCCTCCCCGGGGGCTGAGGGGCAGCCGGCGGGTCAGCCTGGCCCGTCCCTTCGCCCCCGTCTGCCGTGAATTCATTCGAGAGCCCGGCCGCGCTGCCTTCGTGGGCTCTGCGCCCGTAAACTACACCGTCTTTCTCGGTGACCAGAGGGCGAGATTTCGAGCTGTCGCCTATTTTTAATCGCTGTATTATACTTAGGATCTCACCCGTTACCAGTGTTGAACAATAGGTACAGCAAATGCTCAGAACGCACAGGCGAGCAGCCACCTTAGCCTAGAGCTGACACCCAGCGTGGCTATTCCAGTGATTCGTAAACAAAAGACGTGGGACAGATGGTATAAGCGTCTTAAAAACAAATGTGCCCCAGCCAGGAAGTGATGTGGTAAGAAAAGGAAATTTGTTTTCAGAAAACAAACAAGCAACCGTGCCTAAAAATAGACTTAATCAGCTTTGTGATCATGTTAAAATGCAGTGATAATTATGTGGTGTTGCTTAAAGGCAAAGTGAAGCCTTCTCCGGTATTTTCACTTACCTGGGACTCTGGACTTTTCAATGTACAACTTAAAGACTTCGTAAAACCCACTGTTAGATGTGTGTTTTGGGCATAGTTACAGCATCAGTTACTATAATGCCTGTTACTGTGCTGTATTAATGCTAAGCTTAAACCGTGTTTGTTGGGGATTTATTGCTTTGTGGTAAATGGTGATAATATTCATGAGATAAATCATTGAGCCATTCAACAATGTACACTTCATATGTCATCCTTCTGCTGGGTTGCCCTCTCCTCTCTCATCCTTTCTCTTCTCAGCCCACTTTCCCTTCCCCTGAGAAGGTGGAGATGTGCCTGTACTTATAATGGTTCCTTTTTTTTAATCTTTCCTTTTTCCACCTCAAATTCAAATTACAGGGACAGAGGGGGTGTGGAAATTCAAAGAGTAATTAATCAAAATCTTGTTAAGCAAACCTTATCAATCACAGCCATTCAGTGAGTTATTGTAAAACATTATAGAATTATTCTCTTTTCATCATCATTATAGAGTGTCTGATACCAAGGATGACAATAGCTCAATAAAGCATCTATCAAAACCAAATTAAATGTAACATTTTGTATAATACCCAGGGCAGTGGTCTCGCAGACACTTAAGCACATGCTTCATTTCCAGCCTGTTAGAAGCAAAAGTGTTTCCTGGATTGCTAGTAATTAAATCGATGTCTGGGTGTTAACAGTTAAGGTTTAAGACTGTGGCCTGAATTAGTGATATAACTATGCAGATAAATGTGTAGTGCGTTTTAGTACTGTTTCCCAGTGTGTGTTGACAACAATGGGAAGACAAGATAACAAACAAAGAATGCTGTTGAATGCCTACAAGGTATTCTTAATGGGTCAGAGAAAAAAACACCGTGCATTTTTCTGGGTAGTCGGTTTGGGAGGTGTGGGGGGATATAAGCTTTTTAAACTTCATTAGCATAGTTGTAGTGTGATTATCATATTTGAGGATAATGCTGCAAGTTACTTCTTTTAAAAAGAAGTGTGGGATTTTTGTTTGTAGGTGTTTTCAAGTGCTTGAGAAGCCTGTTCTTACTTTAGGATGATGTGTACCCCTTAATAGAGAGACTGTTTATCATCCTGTCTGTGTGCAAGGCTGACATTTCACTACCTCATTGTAATTAAGTAGAACTGTATTTCTTGACAAGAGTAAGGTTCTTAAGAGGAGACCATGTATTTAGCTGTGGAGGAGGCTGATGTAATCATGAGTTCAATTACAAATATTATGTGTGCGGATACTGGGTTCTGAATAATTTTTATAGGATTTTATGCTTGACATCAAGATTGGAATGGTGGTAGTCAGGTCAGCTAGCTAACACAGGAGATGAGACATGAACAAAGTCTCGATAAATAGTTCAAATTTCTGTGGAGGCTCCTGTTTGTGTTTTCCGTCGGAAGCGATAATGGGGGGGATGTGTTTTCTGGAATGCATTTTCATAAAGAGACACAAACGCCCTATCTGTATTGCATAGATGAGACTCTTCCTCTGGCAGCAAGCTGAAAGTTAAGGAAGTTGCAGAAATCTTAACTTCAAAAGTTTGAGTAAAGATGTTTTAGAGGTAGTTTTTAAAGTGTCATTCCTGACAGTAATTTGACTGTAACTAACATGGAGATTACTTCAGACATGCAGTAGTGAAAAGAGACTGGGCTGTAGGATGCAGATTGCTTGAGCCAGTGGGCTCCCACATGATTCAAATTTCTGAAGTCAAGAATGCTTGCTGGATAAAGGAATTACTAAAAGAAAAACAACATATGTTGTCTAGTGGCAAGGTTAATATTTCTTCATTTAGACAGATACAGCTCAAAAGATGGGAGATGTCTTTGGATGCCTGTTACTCCAGCAACCTGATGAAAGCTATTCCATTTCTTGGAAAAAAAAAAGAAAACCAAAAACCCACAAATGTTTCTAAATGTATCCTGAAATATTCACTTAAGCACAAAATCTTCAGAGCTGGTTACTTCGACAAGCATTCAGCTGGGTAACACGTGGCACTTTGTTGGCAGGTCTGCAATTTGACTGTTAAGTAGGCATTAAGTTTTAATTACATTGGCAGGATTCCATTGTGCAGGGTTTTATTCTGCCCCATGTGAAGTTTTGTTTATCTTCACATTGCGATTAATAGCACTTGCATAGCACCTTAGTGCTGCGTCCTCCACTCTGGAAATGCTACTGCAGATAAATACTGCTCTTAGGAATAGAGAAGGCAGTTCTTAGGCAAATGTCTCGCTGCAAATTGATGGCTGAGGTGGCATCAATGCCATGTACATGCCATTAATGGCACATAGCTTCCTTGTTGCTGTTTGGTTTTTTGGGTTTTTTTTTTTCCTCTGAATCACTGGACTCAAGCTTTGAGATTGTCCCGATGAAGGACGTCCCCTCCCTAGTCAATATTCCCTGTTGTAGCTCACAGTTCTGTTGTGTTTTGATTTGGGCTGTACTGGAAGGAAAATGGGCAACAGCTGCATTGCTGCTTCCCATGCTACGTTTTGTTGTGAATGAGTACGGAAAGGATTTTCAGAATGACAGTGCAGTGGTTTTCCAGTAATGCAGATTTTAATCCGGTTTGTTTTTATTGTCTCATAAACTCTAGTAAAGCTGAATGGGATGGTAACAAAGGAGAACTTCTTCAAAAGTCAGTGGAGGGAGAAACAAAGATTGGGAGGGGAATGCAGAAAAACAGGAATTAAAAGAAACTGTCACGTTTGGGCTTTGAAGTACTGTGTATCTTTGGGCATCTGTCTTAGAACTCGGTATGTTTACAGCTTTTGCAAAAAAACATCAGTGGTGGCTGAAGAGAAAGAAGAAAACATACTTTATGTTAATAGGATATGTATAGGACAAAAAATAATACCTGTTAATCTTTCTCTGTAAAAAAAAGTTAATGTCTTGTGGCTACCACACAGCCAGGTTAATCCAGAAGAACTGGTTTCTCTGCATGGCTCTGCCACAGTTTCTTTTAAGAGACCTTGGGCAGTCTACCTACTGGTCATCAGTGCAAGTTAGATGGTTTTATATGTTTATTAAGCACTGAAAAAAATATAGATGGAGTCCTAAGAGCAGTTCCTAAGACCCTAATGTGTTTGTTTCCTCCTGAGTCCCATCCAGTGACCTATCAAATCGTGCTAATTTGTGTGCTTTTTCTCTGTTCTACTGCATCTTGATTTATTTTAAGCAAAGTATAAACTTTTAAGCAGGATTGATGAGGAGTGCCTGCTCTTTTGCCACAAAACATCTTTGGTCTAAGGTCCTGAGACCCAATAGGGAAAAGAAAAAGATAGTCTTGTGATTCATCCCAAGCTTTGTTGTGCTCAAACCATCTTCAAAGAAGATAATGCTAATGCACTTGTAGTGTCTTTCTAACACGAGGACAGGTGTGAGGGATGGAACATGGTTTGACATAGTGTCATTTTTGACATAGCCGTTCAGCTTGAAAAACAGGCTGCACGTGACACATGTGCTTAAATTTCTTATTTTCTTATCTGGAAACTGTATAAACTATTGGGCTTCAGAAGTCTTCTATGAGGGACATTGTTCTGAAAATCAAAGTCCTCAGATGTAGGAGCAAAGAAGTAAACTAGATATTAATTTTATTGAAAACAAAGAGTTTTGATGACTCCTTGAAAACAGAGGAACATAAATCCTTTTGATGTGTTTGCACATGAAATAACTTGTCTTATTGGTGATAGTCATTATTTATTCTGTTCTGATTTTCCAGAAACCTTGTTTACATTAGTATTGCAGAAGGAAGTCTTCCTGTCTTGAGTCGTGCCTGTCTTCTCACAACTGGGACGCAAAGGGGAAAAGAACCAAGTGAAATTTCAAGTCACAAAAACACTCTGGCCTTTTGATATCCACTGAGTGGTTCTGAGGAGTACAAGAACCTGAATAAGTCAGTAGAGATGAGAGGGAGAAGGACACACTAGTTTTAATAGCTTAGTCCGGATACTTTTATTTTTAGTGTGTACAGGCATCTTTGTTGCGGCTGTCGCAGTTGGAGGTTGAATTAACTGGGAACTACATCATTGTGTTGAAGGAAATTCAGAAGGCACGTTGCTATCCTTTGATTTAGGAGATAATGGTAGTGAGTGAATTTGATTAGGGTTTTCCTTTCACTTCAGTGGGTCTGGAAGGTTCCTGGGCTTGAAAATCTCAGTGTTGTTTTATGAATTCCTATAGGGCAGAATTTTGATAGAAATGCTTGAGAATTAGTAAAAATTTGAAAATGTAAGTGCATTTCTACTAAGTAGGCAGACTCAGCACTACTTTCCCAGTCTTCCTGTAGATGGAGTTCTTCTGTCTAGCTAAAGAAGAAATTGGCTTTGATTCTTATTTTTAATGGCATTCTTCTACGGTTTGTTAATTACCAGGGATCATAAACCTATATAAAATTTTACGTGCTGTCTAGTGACCACATGCATTTTTCAATATATAATATTAAAGGAGATGCGAGGGTCTAAACCAAAATGTAGAGCAGAAGTATTGGAAGCTTGACACTATCCATTTTTTATTAATTGAGAACATTTTAATAATAGAAATGTATTTGAGAAGACATCTTACAACATTCTAGACGTTTATTGCCTAAGATGTTTCTTGAATCTTTCTGTCTTTCCTATAAAAACAGACTTTAAATGTTGGAAAGTTTTCATGGGCTTTTTAAGGCTGTGCCATCTTTTTTTAAAGCTTTGTGATTTATTTAGAATGGTAGTTCTTTGATTCATTTGTATAATCTTTTTTCTGAATGTATAAAGAGCCTTAAAATGCCCGGGGTTTGGCCATTCTTTCAGCTGAACTTAAAGATCAGTTGAACTGCATCTTTAAAAAGTTGTGCTTAGGATACTGAAATGTTTGGTGTTTTTGTTGTTCCATTTTATGTTGAAATGTAATATTATTTTCTGTCAGTCACCTGTTTTTAATATTTTGAATAAAGCCTGGCTCTGGCACCTTAGCATGTGTGCAGTATGGTACCAACTGGACATGTTCACTCATTTTCTTTAAATGCCTTGTAACTCATTTTGTTGCTGTTAAACCAAATCTGGTTTGGTACCAAACTTGGTGGCATCATCAGTGATTTACAATTACTGGTACAACTGTACCATATAAGGGGATATCAAACCAGAGTCTATGAATTATGTGCATAAATGCACTGTCAGTGAGTAGTTTTCCTTATCTGATGTTTTATACAGACTTCTATAATTTAAAAAGGAAAACAAAAGAAGTATTGAACATGGGGAAGGAGTTAATGTAATCTATTTGAGGAATGTAAGGATCATCTGGCTTCATTTGGGCATATGTTTTTGAAACTAACTGGTGAGTGTGAGAACATATTTCTGGATACATATGAAGAATTTAGACTTAAAAAAAAAATCTCAGTAATCTCAGAACTAGCCCTACGGAGTCTTTTGGTCATTTGGATATCCTGTGTCTGTACTATCTCTAAATTGTCCTCAGGAAAAGCAGCAATCTGCTCTAGAGGGATAATTCATTAACCAGCTGATTTTGAAAGTTAGCTGTGCAAACTGTTGAAAATTAACAACTCTCACCATCTGAAGTTTCTATTCTGGCGTAACCACATCTGTTTGACCTTGCATTTCCACTTACCGTGCTGCTTTTAATACTACCATTATGTATCTTAAAAACAGTAATGAAGGTTGTCTGTGTTTGACCTTCAGAAACATTATGTCTTTAAATGGAATCTTTGAATTCTCTGTATTCCTGTAAATCACCCAATCTGGTTTGTGGTGTCTAATCTATTTCTTTGGCCTGCATAAGAAAAATAGGTACAGGAAAGGTGCTGGCAGTCTGAAAAGATGACTGCTAGTTGTTTCCCTGTTACTGATCTGTGAGTAGCAGGGGGATTTGGAGAATAAGTCCTCATGATTAAAAGTATTCTTGCAGAAAGGAATGTTGAGGAATTTTGCATGAATCAGCGTAATATGCCAAATGTTTGTTTCAGGTAGGGTTTTGTGAAGCAGGAACATCAGGAAGGTCTTCCTTTCCTGCTTAACAAATATTAGGTCTTAATTTTACATCACTGAAAATACCCATTTCCATCCTTCTGACTTACACATCTTAGAATTCTACTACCTCTCTGCAAGGCAGTAAATGTACCGAATTTATGAATGTGTGCAGACTGAGGGCTCCCTTCTCATAAACCAGTGGGTTTGACATCTGTGTGCTTCATCCTACTCCTCCTAGTCTCCAGATTGGAAGAGTCTCCTCAGTGGTGCTCTGAAGTTTAAGTCGTTCTTGTAGTCATGCAGTGGCACTGAAATTTTCTAGCCAGATCTTTCAGCTTCTTTTCAACATGATTTTCTCCTCTTTCATGTGAAATTCAAGCTGCTTTGTACTCTGTCCATACACCTGCATTGCCGTCATTTCATACGTGCTCATTCCTTGCTGTTGTTTTTCTTTGCTCTCAGCTGCACAACTGGTTTCATCCAAGCTTGTCTGCCTTAAGCAGCTTTCTGTGTGTGCAGTGCTTTCCTCTTAGTTCCTCCTGTAGTTTGCTCTTTTTACAGAGCTGTTAAAGGAGTTTCTGATCATTACCTTCAGATCATTTACCTTCAGAATTCTTGCTTTTTTTTACTTCATGTAGATAAAAGGTTATTGGGAAAAGTGACCTATTTTAACATCTACATTTTATTTGTTATTTATATATTGCCATAAAATAATAAGGGCTTTGCAATATCTGTTTTTTGAGCCTAAATGTGTGATTTTTTTTCCATTATGTTTAAAACTGTATTAATTTTGCACTTTTGCTCTTGTAGGAGGTCGGTGAGCCATTCAAAGAGGAGAAGGCTGTTGCTAAATACTTGCGTTTCAACTGTCCAACAAAGTCTACAAACATGATGGGTCACCGAGTTGATTATTTTATTGGTAGGGTTACTTTTAACTAGATAATGAACATTTCTTCTCACATTTTACTTCGGGGAGCAGGGCCTGTTTTGTTTTTATTATAAATGCTTTACCTAATAAATACTGATCTTACAGTTTGGTTTGAAAACTTATCTAGGTATTAGCCATAAAATTCCCAAAGTAAACACAATAAACTTTTTTTTTCTCGGTGGTTTAAAGGTGTGTAGTTGTCAAGAGTAATGTATTTCAGATAGCAGCTAGTCTTAGTTGAAAGATTGTGAGGATGTGGAACATTACCAGAACTGACTGACTGGTTGGTGTGAATCAAGGAATGTACACTAAATGTTAATATAAGGGTAATTAATTTTAATGTATTTTTTAATTAATTTTTTCCCTCCAGCCTCAAAAGCTGTGGATTGCCTCCTGGATTCTAAGTGGGCAAAGGCAAAGAAAGGAGAAGAGGCTTTATTTACAACTCGAGAGTCTGTCGTTGATTACTGCAACAGGTATGACCTCATTCATCAGTTTTATTAATAAGTATAGTTGTCAAGATGTCTTAGTTATTTAGGAAGCAGTTTTATAGTTGTTTTAAGTTAGTAGGATCAGAGGTCTCAAATCTCTCCTTCCCATTGCTGTTATCTGCCATCATGGCACAAGCTGGACTTGAGAGATGAGATTTATGCCTCTCAAATGGTACGTGTCTGCTGCTTAGTACTTTGTCTAAATGAGTGGCATAATCTGTCTACAACTTATTTGGGGTGGATGCAGAAGGTTAAGGGGACTGCCTACAATTGGACAGCTCTGCAAAAGCTACTTAGAAATTTAAAAATATGTCTAATGTTTAGTCTTTTTTTCTGGCCTCTTTTAGATAGCCGTCCAGCAAGGTGAGAGTCCTCCCTGAGTTTCAGGGCTAAGGCAGGGCTGATTCTGTGTTTGGACTTTAATCCTTTTTCTGATTTCTTCAAGCAAGTTTAGAAAAAAACCTATTATTTTAATGCAAGCAGAAAAAATAAGTTTTTCCTTCCAGAGTCTTTGGAGTGAGGTAGGAGTCTGTGTTTGTTCTTCAGTTACCAAAGCATCGGAGGAGATGACGGTTAAGTCCTTCAGCTCCAGCAGTGAAAAGAATGCATGTGTAGTGTGCAAAGACAGTCAGTTCAACCCGCTCTTCTCTGGCACTGATTTTTATCACCAGTATAATTTTGTGCCCTGATGGTCCATTTGGCACCATACCATGCCTGCAGTTTGGTGTCTCTTGCTCGCTTCTCTGTTACTAATAATGCTAATGCCACCTTTGGTGACCGAAGCAGTTTTCAGAGTTTTAAACATCAGGACTGTCTACTTCCTTTGCCTTTTGCAAGGGATGGAGGAATATCTTAATACAAAAATAATCCCTTCAGTATCAGAGGCTGGTTAGGCTTTTACCATATAACAAACAAATACCTTAATTCTCTTAGTGTGGCTTTTGCTTGTCGTACCTGCCCTATCAAACAAAACCAAATTTCAGATCCTGCTCCTTCATCCTGCGTCAACTGCATATTTAAAACAAGTTACTAACTGAATTCAGGGTGTTATTCCAGTACTTAAGGTCTCCCAGTACAATTACATACTGACCTAAGTCCAGTAAGTTTTGTTTTGAGGAGTTTGTTCACAAATATCACTAGTGCTTTGTTCAGAAGATCTGTAGAGGGTTAACAAGTCAGGAATCAGCAAGCAATCTGGACTTCATTAGTTACGTGTGGTCTGTCCCGCTTCGGGACGTGGCCGCACTGATGCTCTGAGCCAGTAGATCTTGCACAGTCCCATCTTTTTATATTCCGGCAGAGGTATCTCCTGCAGGTGAGAGCTGTCCTGCATCCTTTTATATACCTGAAAAACGCGCTTCACTTTAACGGGCAGAATGACTTCTTTCTCTTTGTGAGTGTTCCTAATTTAACAAGCAGTCCAGCATAAGGATTTGGTCTGCAGCAAGAGATGAAAGAAATCGAGGACAAATGAAATCTATTTGATGCACAGGATCAGAATTTTCAGTGAGTGTGTGCTTGAATTCCACACCCCAAGACTTCCTCTCAGCCCGAGGAGCAGTGTTCTGTACTGCTCTTCCTGTTCTGAATGTGGCTACAGGCTTTTCAAGGACATTACTTGTTGGTGAAAACCTTAAGACTACGAAATACAACTTCCTGGTGCCCCAGTGGCCATAGATATAGCCTCTGTAAGGTATGTTTGTAGCTGGCACGGACGGAATGCTTGCAGATGTACCACAGTTTCTCCAGAGTGATTTTATTCATTATGCACCACTCACCAAGGAACATGATAAGCCTGATGGCCGCTTTCTTGTTTTTGCTATGAAATGAATTGACTTGAACTTGGAAAGAAATATTGGATGCTGTTGCATTAATGGAAACGATAATTAAATTGACCTGGTGGCCTTCTCCATCCTCCATCTGGGCTGTTCGTTTACATCTATGCCAAATGCTGCCACAGCAAAGGATGGGTTTTACCCAGATTTGAACAGATGAATAACAAAAGCAAAGCAAGAGGTGAGACACGGGATAATTAGGTCTGGTGTATTTGGTTGTAACTAGAGCAGGTGGTGGTGATCTCTCGTCTTTCAGTCACACTATGATAAATTAGATAGGTAATCTAGAACGGTATCTAATAACATTATTGAGTGTAAATGTTCTTATGACAACCACACTTAAATGTATCATTTAACTTCTTTAAGACTCTTGAAAAAACAGTTCTTTCATCGAGCATTGAAGGTGATGAAAATGAAACCTGACAAGGATATAAAGAAAGAAAAAGAAAAAGGAAAGGCTGAGAGTGGGAAAGAAGAGGAGAAAAAGAGCAAGAAGGAAAGTGGAAAAGATGAAAAAACTAAGAAGGAGAAAGAAAAGGAAAAGAAAAAGGATGGTGAAAAAGAGGAGTGTAAGAAGGTAAGTAGAGAAGAGACAAACCTGTAACAGAGAATCCATTAACTGATTGTTAAGATTACACTGGCTTTAAAATATGGTTGGCTGTTCTAAAATGTGACGTATCTTTTTTTGCAAAGAGGCTTCAGCTGGGCCTTTGTGAACCTCATCGTCTTCTAATGTGGACTGGGTTAATCAAAACCTACTTCTCTTCAGCAGCAGTAGGAGTGATGCTTCCTACAAATGTCCGTTAGCACAGAGTGACACGTAGGCACAGGACCTCACATCTGCAAACAGCGCAGCCACATGTGAAACAAAACCAGTTTTGCAGTATTTGGTAGTGAGAACCTCTGGAATGTCATGTTTGCTGTGTGTCAGTAGCTCTATAACAGTGGGCTGGGTGTGTGTATGCCAGCTCCAGTACTAGTCTGACGTGTGCCTGATTTTCACAGACTTCAGATTTACTTTCGTTAAAGTTCAAACTGTTATTACTGTACAACTTTTCATGAGTTTTTTCATGTTTTCGTTCCTGATCTATTTTATTAGTAGAACAGAATCCCTAAATAAAAATATTAGGAATCAGCAGAAGAAATCTGATGAGGGGCTGTGTGCTTTCTTCTGTATACAGTGGTGTGAGTCCAGTGAGAGTTATCAGGACAGTGCTCAAAGGTATTCTGTCGTGGTTTAAACCCGGCTGGCAGCCAAATGCTGTGCAGCTATGCACTCACCTTCCCCTGCCCCAGGGAATGGGGAGAGAACTGGAGGGGTAGAGGTAAGGAGACTCATAGGTTGAGATATAAACAATTTCATAATTGAAATATAGTAATAGTAATAATAGAATATACAAATGAGCGATGCACAATGAAATTGCTCACCACCTGCTGACTGAGGCCCAGCCTGGTCCTGGCTAGTGATCCTGGAGGAGAAAATCGTGAAACCACAGTCCTGGAAGAGAGAGATTGCAGCTTTCTGGCCAGCCTTCATCTATGTGCTGATCATGGCATTGTATGATATGGACTATTCTGTTGGCCAGTTTGGGTCTGTCCCTCCCAACTTCTGGGGCACCTGCACAAAAGCAGGACAGGGGAAGATGAAGTCCTTGATGTAAAAGCAACAACTAAGAGTATCACTAAATTACCAGCATTCTTCTCATACCAAATCCTATGCTGAATCTAAACCACAGCACAGCTACTAAGAAGAAAAATTATTTCTGTTGCAGTTGAAACCAGGATAATTCCCATGCAGACGCTCCCAAGTGAAATAACAGCACGTTTAGTGAGAGGTGGAGCCTGCATGTACTAAGGTCTAGATCTCAGAAGGAAGCTATGCAGCTAATAAAAGAATTGTAAACAAAACAATCTTGCTGTCAGTCTAAACACAGAAACCAGTACAAGCTTACCTAACACTGAGGTATTTTTAAATGCTGATCAGGAGAAGTTGTGAACTGCTCAAATTCCCCATCATCTGCAGAGTTAACATTATTAAATGTAATGTTAATTTTTAAACTAATCAATAGTTACTGAACTGGTATTTTAGTGGATTATGTAAGATGGTGCTAGTAACTTGAACACCACCATGGGACAAAAATTAGAAAGTTCATTTCAAGCAAAGTAAGCAAAGAGAAGGAAACAGGAGACAGGGAAGAAGCACAAGATCCAGAAGATATTGAGGAGGATGGAGAATAAATGGGCAGAAGCTGATTCTGAGAGGATGCCCCTGTGGTAAATATGGCTCCAAGGTACCAAATAATTCTAACGATGTTGGTGATTAGGAAGTATACTCTGTTCCTGATCTTTGTGCAGACTTTTTGTTAACATCAGCAGAGCTTTGCTAGGCATTTGAAGACATAATGAATATATAATGTAATAAAGTCGTACTGTAGTCCTTAGACACTAATTAAAAAGAAAATGTTTCTTTCCTTTCACTGTTCTTTTAATTTTGATGTACCCAGTCCATAGTAAATAAGAATAGGAGGCATCTTTATGGAGAAAAACAAAACAAAAACTGTGCAGATGATCTTAAGTTTGTGAAAAGTTACCAGACTCAATAGATTAAAATACTAGAAATTAAAGCCTCTTACATTGTAAAAATATATGTTATTTGTGTTTGTCCTCAGGACGAGACCCCAGGAACACCCAAGAAAAAGGAAACCAAAAGAAAATTTAAACTTGAGCCACATGAAGACCAAGTTTTCTTGGATGGAAATGAGGTAAGATTGATGGTTACTTTCTAACTTGGTGTCAGTGTGCTATTGGCAGGTTGATGTACCAGATTTCTGCAAACTCTTCCTTGACATGGTGAAAGCAAGATTAATGGCAGAGTTATGGCTGATCTGGAAACATTGTATTCTGAGATATTTGCAAGGAGTTCAGAGGGAGATAAATGTAGAACAGGAAGTTAAAAAAATATAAAAGAAAACTAATTGCCAGTGGTGCATGTGTTAGTGAGCGTGAGGTGAGGTGTTCGTGAGGTGCAGTGGGGGGTTGGAACAGGCTGCCCAGAGCAGCGTGGCAGCCCCTGTGGCTCAGGGGCTTTCCAGACCAGACTGGGTAGAGTCCCCAGTAACCTGGACTTGCCTCACAGCTGACTGCTTTGGACAGGAGGGTGAACTAGAGACTCCTGAGGTCTCTTCCAACCCAAATTATCCTGTGGCCATTGTCATGCTGAAATACTTCTAAACAAAGCCCAAGTCTTGAAAGCCCAAGATTGAACACAATGTTCAATCACAGAAGGGAAAATCAAGACTGTCTGCCACCCTAGGGCTGCCTGACTGCGATCTGAGCAGGTGGGTGACACTGAGGCATTCCTGAACACTCATCCTGGCTTTACCACTGGAACTGTGGTCTTAAATAATTTCTTGGAAGACAAGGAATTTACTTTTTTAACAGCTCTGTAATGTACAGAGTTATATTTGTGCTTTCAACATTTGGGATAAGCGTGAGGTCTTCAGCAAAGTTACACTGTGCTCTGTGTTGATGCTGTTGTCACTCTCCTGGGATCTCCCCCTCCGTTTCTTGTAGGCCTTTGGTTATAAAACACATGTGGCAGTGAACTCTGTCAATAAACCACTTGTGCAGAGAATATACTTCTGTTATGTATCTTTACTCTTTTCTGTCAGTTCTCTTACAACCCACCTTGCTCTGTTGCATCCCCCCTCATATAGAATCAGAACCCCTCTGGTCCTCCCTATTGTCTATACACGGAGTAACCAGGACAGCATGCAGCGTTTGACGGCGGGGTGCAGTACTACCTTTGTGGTACACACTATTAACTTCTGGTCTTAACATTGTTTACTTTTTTGTTTATTAATGAGCTGGTATTTTTTAAGAACTGCAACTCCCAAGAGCTTTTTCTAAAGTAGCTAATTCAGAGCCAATATTTGTGTATTTACCTCAGAGCTGTTTTTTCCCCTTTTCTTCATGATTTTGCACTTCTAAACACTGAGTATCACACAAAGTCTTACCGCTCACTCACCAGTCATCATCCTGTTTGTTTGGGCTCACAGAACAGTAGACTGGCAGCAGGGCTACACCTGCATGTGGTCAACTTTCACACCCTGTGAGAAGTAGAATATTAAATACTTGTTGCATCGCACTGAAAAAAAATATGACTGCCTCTCAGGAGTCCTCTTGGTACTTTGTATTCACGCCTCTGCTGTGCTGGATTCTTGATGAGCAGCTTCTTTTCACCATAAAATAGCTGAGATTCAAACTGTTTGGTTTGGTAAGAAAAAAAAATCTTATTTTTCTAGTTCAGAATATCCTGCACTTTACCAAGAAGCTTTTTTTTAATGAGGCTGAGCAGATCTATTCAAATGGATCACAGGTCTCACGCAAACATTTGGTACCGAGTGTTGCAACTGTAGACATTCAGGTAACAGTGAGCAGTGGAACAGTGGGTACAGTTAAACTTATCTGAGGCCATCACATGGGACATAAGCTGAACTGAGCATTGCAGCTGGTGGCCTTGTTCCATATGTTCAGCCTCTTGTGGTGTTTTGTTGGTTTTTTGGTTTTTGTTGTTTGTTTTTTTTTTTATTCTAAGGCGATCTCTTCAAAGCTGGAAGTATTTTTTTATTTCCACTTGGTGGACCTGAGAAACTTATTTTTTACAAAAGTTTTTTGGCATCATTCTGAACAACTTTACGGAATAAAGATAGATAGAAACAAGCATTCATTTTGTGATATTCCTGGATCTTTGATTTCACCATTTGTTTTACTGTTGGATTATTTTTTCATAGGATTTTATGTCCCCTGTATGTTATTCTGGGTACAGCTTTCGTGAAATAATTCCCTGAGAGATCTAGTCTGAGATTTCCACTGTTTTTCTCACGCAGTATGGAAACTCCTTCCTTTCCTCCTTCCCCTTCCAGATGGCAGCCTCCAGTACAGCCAGTGCCCTGCCTCAGCAGCTCAGTGTCAAGGCCTCCTGCTATGGGCTCAGATGATCCCTGGCACAAAGGCCTGCAGGCTCCCATCTGACTGTCTCCTTTGGCACCTCTTTCACTGGCAGAAACCCGTTTCCAATCCTGTTCAAAGCACAGCCCCTGCCTCTGATACACCCTGGTATAGACCACAGGGCCCTTTGTTCAGCACCAAGTGTTACGGCGTGGCAGTAAGCATGCAGAGGAGGGATGAAATGAAATTGTTTATTAGAGAGCTTGTTTTCCATGTATAAACCAGATTATTTCTGTTGTAGGTTTATGTGTGGATCTATGACCCTGTTCACTTTAAAACTTTTGCCATGGGACTTGTACTTGGTAAGTGAGGGTGGATATTGGTGAGCACATCATAAATGTAGTCATGGTACCAACTGGCCTGGCTGTCCTTGGGGATGTTTGTCTTTTTCCTGGACAAAGTTCTGCTCTTCAGTTTCAGCATGACTTGGTACCAATCATATTACATGAATTTTGATCTCAGGGTGGAGGGAGGGGCTACATGTGGTAAAAAAGCAAAAGCTGAAACATGCTCTAGCAAATGTCTCAGTTTGCACCAATCTGCAAGCATTTTATTTCTGGTACTTTAAGTGAATAAGTTGTCCAATAGACAAATGTGGGTTATATAAAAATGTGACATGTCAAAAATTATTTTTAAAGGAATGGCACCTTTCAACTAATTTTTAATTTTTTTTTTTAATCTAAATTAGTATTGATGTTCATTGACATCAGTGAGATACAGATCATTGCACTGCTGCTGTAGCACCTGTGAGCTGTACCTTCCAGCTTCCGCACCCTGAGAGAGCCACATTTCCCAAGAACCTGTGTCATCCCTGGGGGCCACATTTAGGCCTTTGACCAGTCTTTGGGGCCACAATGAGCTCCACCCAGCTTCCTGCACTGCAGGTTACAGGCAGCTCTCCGCTCACCTACTTGCTTTTGCCCTCTCCTCAGAGGTGCTCTTTTTGCTCTGTCGACTGAACACAGCGCAGTAGAGCTGCTACCTGGTGTGAAAACAGGAGCACTGCATCTAGACAAGGTTTCAGTCAAGGCCTGAAATACTTATCAGGAACTCACACTATGCTAAACTAATACCTTAAATAAATAGTAAGCCTTGAACCTTTATACGTGTATGAGGAAAAACTAATTGCTCTTCTCATGCTTTTCTCCTGCTCTGTGTAGTGATTGCTGTTATAGCTGCAACTCTGTTCCCGCTCTGGCCAGCAGAGATGCGTGTTGGTGTTTATTACCTCAGCGTAGGCGCAGGCTGCTTTGTCGCCAGTATTCTTCTTCTTGCCGTTGGTAAGTGTCGCTCGCCTTTATCAGCAGCTCGGGTCTAAAAGGGCAGAGAAGCAGCGTGCTTCTGAACATGGTCCCAGCCGTGTGACTGTCTCGCTTCCCAGTACGTTGTTAGCCGTAGCCGGACTGACTCCCTGGAGGTATTTCCTTCCTGGCCACTGGGTGTCAGAGTTGTGTCACAAAAAGCAAGAAAGCTGAAGCTTGTGTCACCTGTTCCGGTTTCCTGTACAGTGATTTCTTTATTGCCTCCGTTTAAAAAAAAAAAAAAAAGAGGCAAACCAAGCCCAAGAATTGTACATAAGAACAATGCGGTGGTGAGAACGGTGTAACCAGGATTGTAAAGCTTTCTTTGGCTTGTGTTTCTGTAGCAGAGGGGATTAAGAGCTAAATCGTAGGTAAGGTACATGGTCAGTGGGGTGAGGGAGACGTGGTACGAACAAACTCTCCCACAGTGCTATTGCAGAATGAGACATTATCCCCCAGGGTCACCCCTGTCCCTGGCCTGGGGTGGGTGTTAGAAGTGGGCATAAAATCATAGAACGGTTTGGCTTGTAAGGGACTTTGAATGCCATCTAGTCCAACCTTGCAGGGAGCAAGGACATCTGCAACTAGAGCAAGTTGCTCAGAGCCCTTTCCAGCCTGACTTGGAATATTTTCAGGTATGGGGTATCTACCACCTCTGGGCAACCTGGGCCAGTGTTTCACCCATTAACTGAGGACTGCCAATTAGTTTCTAAGACTGTTATGAAAAAGGCTGATCTTTTCAAGTACTCCAAGGAAAAAAAGGCCAGAAAGCATGAAAACCCCTTTTTCCAAATACATAAAGACTCTGGAATAAGAATTGGCCTTCAAATGTCTACTTCACATTACTCTTACACTGTAGTGGTACAGTGTGGATGTTTATAATAAAAAACAAAATTTCCCCTTTTTTATACAGCTCGCTGCATCCTCTTCCTTATCATCTGGCTTATCACTGGAGGAAGGCATCACTTCTGGTTCTTGCCAAATCTGACAGCAGATGTGGGATTCATTGACTCCTTCAGGCCCCTGTACACACATGAATACAAAGGACCAAAAGCAGACTTAAAGAAAGAGGAAAAGTCAGAATCCAAAAAGCAGCAAAAATATGACAGTGAGGAGAAATCAGATAGTGAGAAGAAGGAAGAAGAGGATGGGAAAACAGAAGCAACGAGGAACTCGGGAACAGATGGCTCAGGAGGAGAGCGACATTCAGACACTGACAGTGACAGGCGTGAAGACGACAGGTCCCAGCACAGTAGTGGAAATGGAAACGACTTTGAAATGATCACAAAAGAGGAACTGGAACAGCAAACAGATGAAGGGGATTGTGAAGAGGAAGAGGAGGAAGATACCGAAAGTAGGCCTTCACATGAAAAATCATAACTCACTGTGGTTTTGGGACTAAGTATGTGCAAATGGTTGGATTTTCTTTGTTGGCTGATCACCAAAACATAGACCATACAGTAGCATCTTTGTTTGCTGAAATATACATGTTACCAAACAGTTTTATATCTAGCTCCTTCATTTTTTAACCATTAACTTGATTACTTGGTACTACGTTAATCATTACTATCCATTGACAGAAGTTTTATCAATCTGACAAGTTTTCTATTGATTGATAGGTTGCCCAGATTGTCCTCAAACATACTGAAAAACATAGTTTTCTGGTACTTGCATAACTGGTCAATTAGTTTAGCTTCTCAAACTTGCTTTTGTAAACCAGGTAAAAGTTGAATGACCAAATCTCAGATTATTCCTAGTTACACTCATTTGATAGCTAGTTAGGTAAAGCCCTTCTTAGCCCACAGCTTTCTTGGTATTTTTCTTGATTTTCTTTTCAGAAGATTGTGAAAACTTTCCTAAGAAAACTAGTTTTAGCAGAAGTATTTTGCTGAAAATATAAAAAGCTGGTAGTGCTGAATTTGGCTGCAGTGTTCTCTGTTTCTCCAGACTGTGTGCCAGCAACTGAGGAAATCCAAACTGGTTTTGTACATCTGGTTCAGAGAAAGATGTCATCTCCAGCAGGGGAAGGAAGCAGCACGGTTTGGAAATATTACAGCTGTTTTCTTTCTCCTGCTCCATCGTAATTAAGAAAAAAAAAATGTATTCTGTACATAATTTACAAATAAAGCAAACCATTTACTTTAACTGCTACTTATTATTTAGAGATTTGATCCAGCATTCAGTTTGTATTATTAAAGCCATTTTGTGGTGTATCTATCAGAGAAATGCAAGTCAAGAGGACCTCACAGAATATTTGTGTATGATTGGTAGCTGTTCCACAAGAGCTTTAGTTTTGTGCCAACATTCCATGTATTTGAGTATGAGTAAATTGATCTTTATTAAATGAAAGCAAACAACCCAGCTGTATGTATGCCTTAATGTTAAAACTTTCTCTATTCTGGAACTGGAATACTTTTTAAACTGAAGAGGCAGGAGAGTATTCATCTGTTCAGAAATAGCGGTAACTCAAAGCTAATACTGAAGTGACCATTAATAATTTGTTTATAAATACCTTGGAGTAGTTTGTGCAGTTTCTCTTGCGCTTCCCTTTCTGTTGGATGGTTGGAGAACGTACGGTATGTTTTGCTTAAGTAAGCACTGAAGAAGTTAAGACTTGGGATCATTCCTCTAGCTGACTTTACCAGTAACTGTAGATTTGGTGGTCTCCCAAACCCACTCGGAGAAGATAAGGGTAAGCCTGATGTTCTAGTAACTGACTTAGAGAACCTTTTTTCCTCTCCTAAATCACTTCCCCTTCCTTCCAGCATTGGCTTTTTGGATGAAGATAACTAATTTTTTCAGATTGTGCAAATATATACATCATAATGGGTGCGTTGATAAACAATTCATGGATGGTGTGCTTCCTGAATCTCCTGAATATTTATTCCATAAGGAAACAGATAAATTGGATCTTTTTTTTTTATTATTAATATAGCAAAAAAATTAAAAGGACCCATTACCTAAGTGGTTTGACTTGTGGACACTTGTGTGTTATCAGTGTTGTTATAGCTGCCTCCTGTACCTCCTTCAGGTGGGCATGACATGTTGAAGCAGCTTGACCAACTGCTGCCTTTTCAGCTATTTTCAGACGCCCTTTGCTGGTACAGGGACCAGTGTCCTTGGTGATTGCATCTCCCATCTGCGTGTCCGGTGCTGAGAATAGGGCTGCCCTTCTGTCTGAGGATCTTGAGTTTGTTGGTGCTGCCATTCATGGTATCTCTGCCCTGAAGAGCTAATGCTCCAGCTTCCTTGGTACCACAAAAGGGCGGAGTTACAACCCCCTTCTCTGTACTGAAGACATCCTTGAGGCTCGTTACATCAGATTCCTGATGCTTCCAATGGGAGCTAAACCAAGGGTGGACAGTTTTTTGCATGCAATGAATGCAGTGGATTTCACTTCTGTTTCAAGTACGTTTCTTTCTAAAAGTGAAAGATCTAGAGGCCTTGCTGTGAAAATGAAGTTGAAATGGTCATGTAATAAATGGTTTAGTAATGGTGCCAGTGGCTGTGTGTAATAAGCCAGTGCTACCCACCTGCGGCTAAGTGTCTGGACCTCCAAATTAACTCAGTATTTGTGCTGTCACCTTAATAGAGTTCCAAGCTCACACAGCTGTAGAAATTGAATTAGCCTTAAACTCTTAGTTCATCTGCAGTGAACAGCTCTGAATCTATCAAATACTGTGTATTCAGAGATCTTGTCGGAACTATTCAGGGGTTAAGGAAAAGACTTCACGACTCATTCCTGCAATCTAGCATTTTCTACAAATACTCTCCAAATACTTCAGATTTATTTCAGAATGACATAAAGAGAAGCGATGACAACATTCCAGTAATAGTAAAATTGTGAGTGGACTTAAGGTGTCCTGACAGGTGCCTCCAGTCCAAAGAGAAAATCACAAAGGTACTTGGTCACATTTAGTTATTTATTGGGACACTTTTTTGATCAGGTATTCTGAAGCTGTTCCTACTGATTCTGATTTTTAATTACCACCGGAGTCTAGGGAGCAAGTCTATACATATTTCACTAACTTTCCACTCAACATATATAACTAGTTATTAAAATACCCTTCCTGCAATCAAATTTTATAGTGGTCTTACTGATACTCTCCTCAGTGTTTCATATACCCAATACAATTTTCTGATTATTTTTTGTTGCAAGAAAATATTATTTGTATTTTTTTTAATTAAATAAATACTGCTAAACCCAAATGAGTACTTACTGCAGATCAGTATTTAAAAGAGATGCTACACCTAAATAAGTGCTGCTCTGGTACAGATCAATCACAGCTTACTTGTGTCCCGGGGTCCTTAAACAAAGGCAGATCTTTCTCTGGCAATTAAATAATTAAAAATTATTCTTTGACAAACTCATATATTTCTTTATCTGTACAAATGTTACAGAAGTGGGGTGAAGCTTCTGTCATAAGTGATTTTCTAATAACAAAGTACCTTCATGGCAGCACCTCAGGGGTGGCATTTATCATAACAGAAGATTATTTTACTTTTAGATCTATTTTATAGAAGGTATATACATATTGCTCATTTAGGCCTGTTTCTGTCTGAAATCAACTCTGGACAGAGTTCACAGAGCATGAAGGGCAGATAAACACTAATGGAGAACATCTCAGTTCTTTGGGCAACTCATTAAATTACACTTGAACCAGGACTTGCCCTCCTTTTGTGAAGCAGGAGAAAGGCTGTCAGAAGCATCTGCCTACACTTACTGTTTACATAAAGCAGTGTAATCATTACATGTAGAAATGTGGAAAATACACCTGCCTGGCTTAGCCCCTTCCATTTCCTTCCTGCAGGGGGTTACCCCCATTCCCCTCTGTGGCTTTAAGCTGTAAGAGCCTTGCAGGGTTGCTCTCCAGCTCCTCCAAGATCATTCTTTTCTAATAAGGTCACAATGACATCAAAGAAACGTCCAAATCTCACAGCTGGCAACAGAGAAATATTTTCTTCCAGCTGCAGTTGTTTTACTGGCAGCAGCTGGAAGTCCCTGTTAGAATCCCCTCTTGGATCTGTTGGTGAGTTTGGTTCAAGTGAGCTCACTTTAGAGAGTAAACCATCATCATCCTCGCTATTGTGCCCTGCCCTTTTCCTCCCTCATGCCACTGCTGAGCTGCTTACTCTGTGCTATCCCCACACCACAATTTATATCCTGCAGCTGCACAGCTCAACAATTTACAAAAAAAAAAAAATACACCTAAATACTACCTGGAAAAAAAACCAGACCACTGGGACAGAGAGAAGTGTCAGTACCTGCTGTTTCCCTCTGAGGAGATGCCACACTGAGGACAGAGAATTGGCTTCCATGCCACTGGGTGTTCCAGAGCCTCAACAGGCTCTTGGTCCCTGTGGGCCTGACACAGCCCAGCTGTTCCTAACAGGGATGTGTCCTTCCCCTCTTCTCCAGCCCCTAAATTTGCCTTATTCCGATCTAGGTGCCCTATGTTGCCACACACTGCCACTAGCTTAGTTTAAAAGACATGGTTTTCCAGTAACACTACATCTTGCTGTTCACAGAGCAGGCACAGGCTCCAACTGCACGAGACCCAGAGCACGCTTCTGGGCCAGCCAGGCTGACCGAACCTAAGGCTTCGGCTCAGGCACTAGGAAACACCAGGGAGGTGTTGAGCCTGTAAGCTAGAAAGGTATAGAAACCTAACACATGGAGTTGGTGATCTTACATCAGTGCTGGCCCTTAAGCACCCCACAAAAGACACTCTGGCCTTAACTTTCTTCTTAAGGGAGCGCTGACTCCTTTTAACTTCCAAATTCAATTCCCTCTCTCATTTCTCATCCTCAGGCTAGGGTTTGAAAGCAGAAGGAGAGAAGGGCCGCCTCAGAGAGGCTGAAAACACTAGTGTGACAGGCTCAAAAAGGCTGGTAGTGAAGTAAAGCAAAGGGGAGCAGATACAGGATCTTAAGAGCCAGTGGCAACCCTGGCTTGAGTTCATCCATGGCAGGCCAGACTGGGGATGCCAAAACCATTCCCCACCCACTGCCTGAAGCACACCACAGCATACATTTTCAGATAGGAAGGTTCTATAGGTACAGGTTCTACACATGGTATTTCCTCGAGTTCTAGCAAGCTTGGTTTTGCCTTACTTCCTTATTTTTGAGTCTGAACTCATCGTGGAGTCGCACTGGGATAAACTCAGAGTAGACCCACAGATATGTAACATCACAAAACCAGGAGAGAAGACAGACTCTGGTGGTAATGGTTCTGCTCACAGTGAGTCGTCAGAAAGGGATGCTCCAGAGCAGGAGATGTGCAGGGACCGCGTGTCCTCACACTGCACCTTCTGCCCACACGCATAGCTCCTCACTTCCTAGCTGCTGTGGGAAGGGAGGGCTGTGGCACTTATGCTTGGCTGACATTTCATATATTTTTTAAACCAAACCTAGAACTGTTTGAATCATGCAAATTTTAACAAAATTCTTTATGATGCTATTAGTACCAGAAAGTCTTTATCAAACATTTTCCAATATCCAATGTGGTTATGATGCAAATTCTTAGTGGTTTTAATGTAAGAACTGTTCAGCAGTTAACATGGAGGTTATTTCTAGGGTTACCTTTTCTTTTAAATCAGGCAGGTCCTGCTGGGAACTACAGTCTGCTCTCTGGAAGAGTCTCCAACTACCTGCCAGCATGGCTATGGGATAGATGTATTGACTTTGAAACACAGAAGAGACAGAGATCAGTTCTGTTAAGGACCTTTAGAGACAGAGTGGTCCATATTGAACAAGGCTGCCCCCCAGCTTACTTCAGAGGATTCCTCAAGCTACTGAGGTATTCTGTCTAACAAGACGGGTTGAGTGATTTGATCCTTAACCTTGCTGATCAATCCCTCTATTGAAAATCAGAATAATACAGTAGATCTTTAACTGCCTTACCACTGTATATACTTATATACCAGGGTATATAAGCTGACAACTGCAAAACATTTAGTTCTAAGACCCAGGAAACTAACTGCTAACAACTTGAACAAGTCCTAGGAACTTAATTAAGTATGATTTGTTACTGATTCGGACCAAATACTTCAAAGGGAGTTAAGAGTGGTATGAAATGGTCCATGGTTCTGCTGCACACCAACACGGCGATGCCGCTTTCTCGCTTAGAGCGTAAGAAGAAGGACAAAACAATCCTATCAGTGTAAACAAACTGAGACTGAGCAGCTGCTGAATGTGTTCAATAGACTTCCTGGTAATGGCTGGTACAATTTCATTAGGGCTTCTCATTTTATTTAATAAAACATTGGATGATTTTATTTGTAATACAGCAACAGGTGCAGGAAAACAAAAGGCACATTTCCTGACTGTGTCCACAAAGAGTCCATTACTTACTGGCTGATGTAGTAGGCATTCATTTTGCCACCCATGTTGGGTTTTTTTCATGTGAAAATAATGATCACTCAGAAAAATAGTTGGATTATGATAAAAGACTTTTGAGAGAGGAATTAATTTACAGTTAGTAATAGCCCTAAGCAAACAGTTTCAGTGCAAGTTAACGTAAAGCGAGAGCTCACAGTACTCGGTAAACACAGATCAGGCTTTAGATATAGATCAAAGTATCCTCTACAGGTGGCAACCACCACTAATCATCATGTAAACCTGAAAGCAAACACAGAAAAGGCTACACTTCTGATTCCTGAAGGTACTCTGTAGCCTGGATCCAGCAAAGGATGTAGGTGCTCATGAGACACTCCTGCAGTTTACCTTTACTAGTCGATACATGAAGCACAGAGAAGAGTCCTGAGAGGCACTCACTGGCTTTAATGGTAAATTCTTTTTTTCTCTTTCTGGCCTACGAGTCATCAAGCAATAATTACAAAAGACTGTCTGTTGGGAATCAGAAGATGTAGTTTGAATTCTTCAGATTGAGGATGGGATTGAATTTACATTTCCTCCATTTTAACTTTTTTAATGGAAGTGCCACCCCAGAATTTATTTCAAACTGAAGTCTATCAGGAGGTAGTAATACACTACAAGGTTTCAGAAGATTACTAACTCCGTGTTGTTGCTCGTGAGCAATGTAACGAGAGTAGCATCACACCTTGCACTCCATGTTGGCTTCAGTCTTAACAATTTTAGTTTCTTGTCCCAGTGACTGGCAAGCCATGAATTGAGTTTTATAAATTACTGCTTTGTGTAATGTAGTTCTTAGAGCCTTGCACTTCCCATCTTTCTTCTAGGTCCCTGAAAAACTCTTTGCACCAAAGGCAAGCAGAAAAAAAAAAAAAAGAAGTCTGCAGTGTCATGATGAGCACTGGGAAATGTTACAGCTGGTACAGGGAAAGCATGCTGGGGGTACACAGATCGGGAAATGCTACTTCTGAAAAATGCATCAAGGCTGGCATCAACTAGGTACTGCATTTACTAGATTTTTGCTGAATGAGCAGAGTTAGAATTCTATAACAACATGCCTTCAAATTAACTTGTATATTTATGTGTAATTAAAATTACAATGTAAGTATTGAGAGTTTCTTTTCTACAAGAACTTCCTAAGAACAAATGTGTTACCTTTAAGATGAGCACCTCAAATGATTCAAATCAAGATCCAAATACACAGTCTGGGCTTTTAGAAGATTCCTGAAAAGTAAACAAAACCAACTTGTAAATGGGACACTGCTGAAGTATTTTCTTCTTATAAAGTTAGGTAAGTATTCTATTAACTGTTCAGTTAAGTTCAACAACAGAACCCAAAATACAAGCAACCAGCAGCAGGAAACAGTCTTGAAGAAAGAAGGAAGCATCTATGCAAATATCTTGCAACTCCACAGGACATGAAACACAGCACAATCATCTGAAGAATACACAAACAGCTTTTGCAAGAGATTTGCTGCTACCATTTCATGTTCCCTCCTCCTGGAAGAGGCAGTGCCCTCTCTGGTTTTCACACATAGCTGCCTGCATGCAAATATAAATACATTTCTTAAACCTCTCCATAGCTGTACATGAATATAAATGCTGCTTCTTTAATCAAGCAGGATGGGCTCGAGCCATTATTTACAGAATATGGTATTTGTCAAGTACCTGCAAGTTTTCCTGCAAAGTTTCAAACTGAGCAAAAGAAGAGCCTGCCTTTATTCAATAAGCAGCTTCTAACACAGCGAGAAGGACCTGCCAGTGCTAAGCAAGGCATCTGATCTCCAGGGCATCCCATCTGGCATTATCATCTCTCTGAAAAACAGATGAGTATTCAGGAGCAGAAAACAATCACTCCAGAGTAAGCAGGGAATAATAAGCAAACTTTCAAATAAGCACCACAGAGAGCCTTGGTGGGAAGGCTCTCTGAAGGGAAGCCAAGGAGCCTTTGTATTGATTTGGGATGTACTGTGCTCCTGCAGGCCACGCTGAGGACCCCACTCAGAAGGCTCACTGTGCACAGAGCTGACATGTCCTGCAGACTCTGGAGGTCACACCCTCAGTAGGATTTTTATCAACAGAAAAAAAAAAAAAATCATTAAACCGTGCCCTTCCTCTCCTGGTTGCTCATTTCCACCATCCAGCTATCTCCCCACGTAGGCCAAGACAGTAGTTTCTGCAGTCATAAACACAGACACAATCAGAAACAAAAAACATCACAAAGATCCCATCCAAACAAGTCACTGGCTACCACTGGGAAAAACACTTCTGCTGCTTTCCTTGGGATTAGCACTAAGAAAACCAGCTACTGTTGAGGTCATCTCCTTTCAGATACTTGTGAGCAGGACCACACTGTGGGCTGGGTGCTCAGAATGTACAATATCCACCTCAGGTGTAAACATTTTATCATACAACAATTTCTGCAAGAGTCCTACTAAATACCATTTGGATAAGTAAATATTGCCAGCTTGAGCACCGCCTAAGATTACTTTAAGATCTCACATTTTTTCAAAATATAATACTGATTACCTTGTTTTTCCACAAAAACAAACAAACAAACAAACAAACAAAAAACCCAAACAAAAAACCCAACCCAAACAAACACCAAAGCAAAACCCAATTTTTTTTTTCCCAAAGTTAATCCTTGAGAGGAACCATAGTAGAAGAAGGGGGGGGGGGGGAAAAAGGCAACAAAAAAGCTCTACTTACATCTGAATTTGATTCCAGAGTGTTGGCTGCTTTCAGAAGAGGTCCTACCAGCCACTTGATACTTTTGTACATGTAGATCACACAAACATATCAAACATGAATTTGCAACCTACCCTCCAAGGAAGGCAATAAAAAAATGTTTCCCTCCCAATGGGTACTAGACACACTAAAAATGTAGCTGCTCTATGGTCAACAACAGGAGCAAACCAAACAAAAGAAACATTAAATTGAGTAACATACAGCAAATCCAATTAGCTCCCCTCATTAGGTCCCAGCAATCAGGTGTTCTGCCTAAATTTCTCATGTGGCTTGATCTGCAGGAAAACAACTAAAAGATGTCCTTTATTGCCACCAGTTGAGAAAGCTGGGATGTTAAGACACTACCTTTCCCCATATCATCTAGAAATTCACACTAGCAACCCCCCCGCTCAGTAAACCAGTTTGGACAAGTGTGCCATGGAGGCAGAGGAGCAGCAGTACTGGGCTCCTGACTGCTCAGCACAAGGCAGGTGCTGCAGCATCAAACTCACAGCCTTCCCAGCCTCTCATTAGATTTAACCCTGAATTACCAAAAACATAACAGGAAAGAATACAGATGTCATAGTGTTCCAGTTGTGTTGTGTACGTGCAGCAATAAGGGAAACGCTGTCAGTTAACTCGAGCAGTGCAGCTCAGGTCTCTCAGGAAGCCACTGAGCTGTGCTCCTCCTACCCTACATGCATAGATGGGTTTTAAAACATTTTATGGAAATTACTACTTTGATCTGGAAGAGCTGTTACTGTGAATTCTTAAATTCTATTAAGTAGATTGCTACAGGTTAACCAAGCTAAATGCCAACCCACTTAGAAAGTTGCATATATACTTTCAGGATTATCTACTTTAATTCATCAGTATCTTAAAACAAATAATAGGTATTGCCTAACATCTGTCTCCCTTAAAGTTTTCTTAATTGTTGAGAATCTCCGAGGAAGGCAGAATTGGAGAGCCATTTGTAAAAAATCTTTTTGCCCAGATAACATTCACAGTAAAATATTCCTTAATAATTACTGTATAGCCCTTTGATGATATAATTACCAGAATGTAGTTGCAAGTTAATATTTAAGATCCCCTGTGGAACTGAATAAATATACAGTATTGAAGGGTTGGTACAATTTTGTATTGCATTTCAAAACCAGAGGCATTCTATAAAACCATGACGTGATGTTAAAAATGTGAGCCGTGTTGCAAATACACCACTGGGTGTTTTCTTTGACAGCTTAATCAATGACAGAAGTAGACGTTCTGCGAAAGGGTGATTTGTCACAGATTTAGAGGCATACTAAGTTCAGTACAGGAAGGGAAACCTGCAGGTGGAAGCCCATAAATACAGGGCGTTCCACGTGCCATCATGGTCCAAGGTAACCCATGTGCTTTCCCATGGAGGGCTCTGTGGATGGAGACAGCAGATCTACCCTGAAAGTCCTTTCAGCTGTGAGACCAATAAAGAAACTGGGATTAGTTCTTCCCCAGTTCAGTGGGTACTTTCAGGGACATCTCCAGGAGAGGAGCAGCATCCCCACGCGCTGTGATGAACTCTACGTGGGTGACGCTGCCGCCGCCTCTTTACCAATAGGGCTGAGGCCCAAAGCCAGCGTGGGTGTGGAACACGTGGAGCCTGAACGCGGGGCTTCAGGAACCTTCATCAACCTCCTGGCGCCGACTGCTGCCACCAACTACTGAATGAGACGGCTCTGCTGCCCTGAGGGCCCGGGCTCTCAACAACACCCCCGACATTGCCCTGCTGCCTGGTTCTCCTCACGCATGTCATCCATCTGGGACAGAAGGTGTTTACCTGCCACGTAGGTAGCGATTTCAACGGCCCTGGGAGGGCGGCCCCCCTCTGCCCTCGCCGCTCAGGTAACGACAGGCGTTCACCTCGCTTCACTTCCCTCCGTCACTGCGGGCCGCGTGTGGCGGGAGGGATTAAACACAACGTATTTAACCCTTTTCCTCAAGGCTGTTGTTTCTCCCTCACCATGAGCCCCTCACTGCCGTTACCGCCCGTGAGGGAGAGCTTAGCCGAGGCTGGGCTCTGAGGCGCTCCGGGGGCGGCGGGAAACTTGCGGGCTCCGCTGCGCCTCCTTAGCGGGCGCCGAGCGGCCGGACCGGCTCGGCTCGGCTCGGCGGGCGGGCAGAGCAAGGCAGGCCCTGCCCCACCCGACCCGACCTGGCCCGCGCAGCGAGCCCAGCCCGTCCTCTTCCCCACCCCGCCCGGGTCCCCGTGCGATGAGGAGTGGCGGAGATGGCCGCCGCCTGAGGCGGCAGCGCGGCGCGGGAGACTGGGGAAGGTCCCCTCAGCGCCCGCCGAGGATGAGAGCGGAGAGGCGACGGCAGCAGCAGGTGGGTGACGGGGAGAAGGGGCCGGTCCGGGCGGGAACCCACCGCCGAAGCCGCTCCCAGCCCGGGCGTCCCCTCAGAGCCAACCCCTCCCTCAGCCCGGCAGAAGCCCGGCGGAGGTGGGGAGGTCCGAGCGCTGGCCGCGGAGCGCGGCGGGGAGCTCCTCGGCGACGGCGGCCGCAGAGGTGCTGCCAGCCCTGGGCTGGCTGGCAGGAGGGCGTCGGGGGAGCCGTGTGCGTCAGAACGGCAGCCGCGAGTCCCCCCTCTGCCCGCCGCTCTGCACAGCAGACTCCGGAAAGGCCGTAACCTGTGCACAGGTGGTTTTGCACTACAATAATAATACAGATTTTAATCGCTTACATAGTATGAGCCAGTTAAGCTTCTCTGTTCTGCACACAGAAATGCAGCATTCACTATACGAAAACAAAATACACATGGAAGGCTATTTTGAGTTGTACTGTAAAACATATTAGGTTTTAGAGGATGGAATGTACTTGTGCAGATGAAGAGTGAAGCAACAAGCCCCAGTAGGCTTGTAAATGAGTTCAGTGGATACACTTCAAGTTGTACTTGCCAAGTACTTCTACTTGTTCTTATTGTGCTTTTCATCAGACCCTAACTCAAATGTTCATTAAGTCTGGCAAGCTGGTAATAAAATGTAGGTATCTAAATACAAGTGGATCACTGTTAACAGAGGTCCTAAGAGTCAGTTCCTTACAGCTGCCTTGGCTTCTCAGCTTTTTGCTTCTGTCACTGAGAACACTGACACCACCCTTCTCCTTTAGGAAAGAGAGAAGGAAGCACACATAGCTTTGTCTTGCTGACAGACATGAAGCCATCCTGTGTTCGTCTTCGTTAGGAATTAATACATGCAAAGAAGTTACATAAGGAAACTTATGGAAGTCCAAGGGGAAAACCAGCTGTTCTGAGGCGTCTTGTCACTGTAGTACTTAGATTGCTGAAGGATGAACAAAATAGTCCAGTCAGCTAATCAAGCACGTGTACTGTGGATTGCCTCAGAATTCCAGGATTTTAGCACCAAAAAAAAGGATGAGTTGGGTTCATGCTTTTTCTGCTTTCAGGATATGTCTGCAGTCTCAATTCCATATAGATTCAATGAGCATAATGAATTGTGAGACCATACTGTAACTTCTCCTGCAGCTTGTATAATTTCTGTCCTATGTGGTTGTCTAATTTCTTCAAAATATGTAGGAGCTCTGAAACATCCATCCCTCTGGACAGAAAGACCCCATGCTTTCTAAAGGAAAGGAGCACAGTCAACCTTATTTCCTAAACCTTGCCTTAGGACAGTAGCTGGGAAAGTATATTGAGTCTGTGTTGACCTTTTAATTCTCAGGAACATAATTTGAAACTCTTGTAATGCTTCAGATATTTGAAATGTAATTTAGGCACTTCTTGACAATTTAATGATGTGTTAGTGAAGATATTTACTGTTAATTAAGGAGCCTGGAAAATTCAGATGTAAATTCCATAGTTGCTATGAGAGAGAATTAACTAATTTGTAGATGTACCCAGAAGTTAACTGAAAGAAAATTTGGAGCTTCCAAAACCCCTTGCTTTCTATCACTCCTCGCCGAGGTGGGAGGCTGGGTGCGGCTGGGTAAGGATTCTGAGATAAATACCCAACAGCAACAGAGTTGTTATTAAGCAGGCATTCTTTAGTGCAGCGCTGGGGGTTCGCCTCCGTAAGTGCTCCAATGAACCAGCAAAACACACCCTCTAATAGACACAAAAAACAGTCCTATTCATCAAATCTCCTGGAAAGGGCAGTCTTACTCTGAGTTCCTGGAATTCATTTACATAGTCCGAGCATGCGTAATAAAATCAGGGTTAGGGTCTTCTCCCCCTCCGATGATTGTTCATAGTCTTCCTCACACTGTTTGCTAGTTGAACTCTGGGCTTCCTTTGCCCATATATGGTCATGGGGTTGGCTCAGCCATCCTTCAGCCCTGGAAGGCTCCAAGAAGGTCAGTTGAAATTATTACTGGTGCTTATCTTGACACTGGTGTCCTCCTTTGTGATTTTTTTTGATGCCTGTTATCAGGGTGCTCTGGCTTAACGAACCATTTCAAGGCCTGTCTCATCTTTGCCAGGTGAGAAGTCACAGGCTTCAAAACATTTCATTATCAACTCTACCCAACAAGTAACTAAACTATGCAAGGTGAGGTTAAGAAAAGAGTGTAAGTACAGCTAATAAGTTTTAAAATTTCTGTGCATCACCCAGGGAGCGAGCAGGGATATAAAACCTTTCAAAATTTTTCACAAACTTCCTTTTTTATTTTTTTTTCCTTTCAGGTATGAAGCACAGTGCCCTGTGATACTTGCTTTGGTGGTTCTCGCTGTTAGAGGATGGCTACCATACTCTGTGAAAACTGTTCTGGTCAGTACCACTCCACCAAGGTGAACCAACCTCTTGAAGTCAGCTGCATGTTGCTCCTGATTATGCTCGGAAAAGTGTTCCTTGATTTTTTTATGTTGCAAGTTAAGCAAAACAAAGTGAAAGTTAGTTTTATGGGATACTTTTGTATTTCACTGGCACTTCTCGATTTCACACTGCTGATGAGTATATCCTTCATTTTCTGTTTTGAGGACTTTGCGCTCTGGGGCGTGCGATTTACAAAGTACCACATTTGCCTGTTCACTCAGATAATTTCTCTTGCCTATGGTATTTTGCATTACCCGGTGTATCTTGTGGCTGGTCTGGATTATTACACAACTATAGCCCAAACCTCTCAATTTCCTAGAAGAGGTCGCAGATTACTTTACGTATTTGCTGTGGTTGTTCTATGGATTTCAGCTTTTTTTTTTGTTCTGAAAGTTCCTGCTACATATGAAGAACCAGAAATTCAGAACCATTTTTCTCCTTATCAGTGTCCCCTCTCTGCCAGCGTGCAGAGCTACTCGGTCTCATGTGCCATGGTGCTGCTCATAGGCATGGCTCTTGCGGTGTGTTGGAAGGAAGTGCTAACCATGCTGCTGTCTGTCAGGGTAGTTACCTTTGCCAGTCAGCCCATTCTGATGTTCTCCTACGTGTCTAACAACAACAGCACTTGCTTTAAATGGCAGCTCCTGACCAGACTCCTCATCTGTTTTCTGGGCACTTGGGCACCTTTTGTTCTTCTTCAAATTATCATTTTGCTTCTCGGTGCTCAGATTCCAGCCTACATGGAGATGAATGTCCCTTGGCTGTACTTCATCAACAGCTTTCTCATCGCAGTAGCATACTGGTGTCGCTGTCACGATGTTGAATTGTCAGAGGAAATGTGGTCTACAGATCCATTTGTCAGCTGGAAATTCTGCTTTATGCCATTCAACAATGAAAACACAGAGCCAGCTGATAAGCCTGGCACGGTAATTGTTATCTGTTAATGAGCTGCTGACTGAAAAGACTGCGAATAAGTGCTGTGCGACAGAAGCGCGTACTCTGATGTTCTGTGACCGTGTCCTTACAGAGAATACAAGGAAACAGCTCCAGAGCTACAACGCATGGAAAAACCGTCCGGCATCCACCAGTACTGTAACGAATATTGCAGCAGTGGGGGATGCAGTGCCTTTCCACGCTGGGTTCCAGTGGGCAGCAAGCACCTGCCTGTTCAGAGAACTGAACTTGGAAGTACAGGCTTAAGAAAAGACCTCTACTTTACAGAAAACAAGCTCTTGGTTAAACTTGATGTTTATGACTAGAATTTTACACTTGCTTTAAAGGTAACGATCTCAGGTTTCATAGTACAAAATGCAATAACTTCCTCTTCAAAGCTGGTAACCTTTTACCAGTTATGTACATGTGTTGACTTACTGACAAAGGCTCAACCTTTCTGTGATTTTTTTTGAAGGGTATTTTCTTGTATTTTCCTTTTTGAATGTTTGTTTTAAGTTAAGGGTCACTGTCTGTTTAATGAGAAATAAATCAGTTTAGTTAATGTAAAGCTGTTACTCCTACAGAAATGGAAACTGTGTTTATATTGTGTAAAACCAGTGCAAGATGGAAGGTTTCATGCCTTGCCGCTGCTCCTCTAATGTATATATGTACGGAATGAAAAATAATTACAGCCACAGCAATAAGCAGCAAGGTTAGCTGCTATACATCAATACATGCCCATGGTTAAAGAAGGGCTTAAATGAAAATATAATTTATTTTGAAGCCAAAATAACTTTATTTTAATTCTAGATTTGAAATGGGACTGCTTCAGTAGGAGAAGAATTAGTTTGGCTTCTAGCAAAAATACTCTAATTTTCAAATTCTTACAGCTCTATGAAGATCCTGGTTTTATTTTGGTGAAGAGAAATAAATGATACACAACCCAAGCAGACAAATGGAAGTAGCATTTATTTCTGAAGCACTGAACTCACCATACAATGTTGTATTGAAACAGAAACTATAGAAGTAAATGATGCTGTAGGTTGGTTAATTGTTCACCCAGACCCACAGGGAAGAATGGTCTTGCACAAGAATACTCATTAAGAAAAATCTGCAGATAACAAAAGGTGCAATTACAAGCAAGTTTAAGCAGCATAGTATAAGGTGCTTCGTTTCAGCATTTGTATGAGGAATTTACCCATTAACAGACAGATTAAAGAAATTCCACTTCTACAGATCAGACCAAATGAGAGAATCTAAAATTCATTCACATGCTAGTTGGCAAGAGGAAAGTGCTTTTTTAAAAAAAAAAAAAATTCACCAAGTGAAGGTCATATTTTTACATAGGTCACTGTGTGCTCTTCAACTGTAAAATGTCATTTTTGGGTTATCATTTACATTATTATATATCAATTATAGACATAGATTTAATTGCAGAATTCAATGCTGCATGGGCTAAAATTTCTTATACAAGAATATTCCAGTATATCATTCCATAAGAATACACAATCACACCTCAATCATATATTCATCTTACATTTCCACAATGTAGCAAAGTCC